>MNCI01008136.1:5295-21580 GCA_015680685.1 Gnetum montanum | reverse complement strand
GAGGGTGGGGGTCATATAAACTCAATGACATACCACATACAAACAATAATTATTGACTAACTCAGAGTGCCACATCTTAGTTCAAGTGGGTTACAAAAATATCACACAAAGCATGATTGGCAACATTAACAACAATTACTAATGTAAACCTTTATGTAGTTCCTGGCAATGGTGGTTCATATTGCATTGGTGGCTCTTAAGGTTGCTATCCCAGTGCAATAAGCTTCCTTAGCTAAAATCGATTCAATAATGCTTGTGATTTGTCCTCTTCTATCCTAGGATCATTGGTTGTCCACTCCAGTTTCACAATATTTTTTAATGTAGGCACTTTCATAGCAACTGGGAAAATAGTTCATTATCTTTCATGTACCATAATGTAAACTAGGTTTGTTCAACTTCAAAGGCTTTAGCTAGTTTCTACTGATCTTAGTAATCACTCATCCTTCTAGCCAAATCTGTTGCAACATCCTTCTAATCATGCTAATTGGCCTTGACAATTTAGAGTTCTAAGTTAACAATGTGCAATTTTTGTTATGCATCCTTTCTATCTACAAACTCCTTTTCATACATCAAGTACATTATGGATAGCTACTGCTCCAATTTTATTCTACGTCTTCCTATTGTTAACATGGCTAAGTTGGCATAGCATAGATTTACCAACTCTATGTGGTCTATCAAATCTTCTATTTGTAGGTCCTTGATCTTTATTTTTTCTTGGTAAACCAAACTAAGATTATCCAAAATGGGTTGCAAGTTGGGTAGTTGTTGCATGGCCATGTTGATCTTGGCCTTCATCATCTAGATTTCTTTCTCATTAACTTATTTATACATTACCACTTGGTCTTTGAAATTCTCTTTTAATTTCTTGTACTTCTTAGCCTCATTTTTCCTTGTGTTGGTTACAATAGCAGACTTTTGTTAGAATGCATAAACTTCTTTCATTAATAGGATTCTATTTTCTTTGACTAATTGTGTTATCTCTAGGCTGACTCTAACAAATTGTTCTTTGAGCTATTTAAGACTCTCTTCTAGCATGTTCTTTTATTTCTCTACATTAATGAATCTTCTGTTATTTGTAGTAAACCTTTTGTTCTCTTCTTTTAACTCAATGATTACTTTATCATGAACACATGTTTTAGCATCTACAACTAATGCATCCCAAGTTACCTTTTTTTTTCATTCCTAATTGCTTTTATTAGATCATTAATTGATTAACTTGTTTAGCCCTCAATTGCTCTAAGTGTCTAGGGGCTTCATATTTAGCTAGATCTTGTCTTTCAATTCTGAGTTGGACTAATTCATCTTGAGCTTTTGGATTTCCAACTCAGCATGTTGTAATATTATTTTAAGAATAACTAGCTTCCCTTTTGTAGAAATTAACTCAAATTGAACCATAGTGATATCATTAGGAATATCAAAAAGGCCTTGCATAATCTAGTTTGTTTGTAGTAGTCTCTCAAGGGCATCCTCATGTTCTTCTATAGTTATAGTTTCTTTTCCTTTGCCCTTATCTTTCTTAGATATTCTTGTGATTGTTTGGGCATCTTTGGCTCTTGAAAAATTAGTACATGACATAAGAAGGACATTAGAGATTCTTTGATATGATCTATAATTAGCGCTACTACCTCCTATTTTTCCTTGTGTTACATAATCACCTTAGCGGCTCCTTCTCCTAATTTTAATGTTACATGGAACAATGTAGCATTACTAAAATTTTTCTACGTCAAATCCTCTTCTATTGATTGTAAAGATATTTGGTCACTTATTGGCTTGTCAATACTACAGGTTTACTTAAATTTTCCCATTAGAATAATACTTCCCCTAGTGTTATATGTTGATATTTTGTTCAATCTTTTGGTAGGGAAAATATGGTATGTCCTAATTTTGAAATAAATATTTTCAATAGTAGATATTCCATTATACTCCTTGTCTATAGTTCTATACGCTCTTTGTAGCCAAAGGTTCTTTGCATATGTATTTGAACTTATGGAAATCTAGGTAGTTATAGCTGCAGCATTACTACCTTTGCAATTTTTTCTATTGAACATGGCATTTTTATGCCCTTAATTTTTATAGAAGCATCATCTTGCATATTGTGTCAAAGCTAGTAAGTCTCTCCTAGGTACCAATCACCATTGATGAAATATGTCAACCAAAATGATGATGCTTGCAATCGCTCTCTAACTTCTACAAGAGAAAATTTCATAAATGGTCCACAGTTTAATTCCACAATGATTGTGGACATTATTGACTTATCACTTCTAACTCTAATGTAATCTTTTGAAAGTGTGAGTTTTTGGCCTAGTTCAAAAGTTGGCAGAAGTTCTACAACTTCTACATATGTAGATTTCCCTATTTGTAGTGTTGGCTACTATATGGAAAATAATTATTCCTTTTGTTCTTCAATAAGAGGTTGATCTTCTCCTCTTCCTCTAGGCCTTTTCTTACATAATTGTGAGGGTTCTCTAGCATTCAAAATTCTCTTTGGAGGCATCTACAATTATTAAACAACAATGGAAACATATGCTTCCTAGCACAGTGCAATTTACAGTACTTTAAAAATTGAAATGTCTTAGATAAGCTATGATTTAATGAAGAAAGAAACATCCACTTAATTGGCATTCTCAAAAGTAGGATATAATTATACAATTAGAAAAAATTTAACAAGAACTTAATTTGGTTGGTTGGTCTTATCATTTTCAAGATCATGAGTGGACTCTCCTTCATGCTTTTGAGGATCTCCAACAACAAGAATTAGAGCATTAGAATCTGTAATCCTTTTCTAGTGTGCTTCATGTATAAGCTTTTATTATTAGATGTGCCCCAATCACCATAGAACTAGGTTTAATTTTTCTTTACAAAACATATTGGTAGGATTATGGTTAGCATAAAAATTCAAAAAATTTCAACTTGTTTGTAGCCTTTCTCTAGATTTTGGGTTTTGATAAAAAAATATAAAGAGTAATTAATTTTATTTTTAATTGTGATTGCAAGTTTGAATTTTTTTTTAAATTATGAAAAGCTCAAATCAACATTAAAAATGTTTGTAAAATTAATCATTCAAATAATTTCTCCTAATTTGTTAATTACGAATCATTAGAATAGAGATCAAATGCATAATGTTTCTATGAGACATAATTTTTAGATTTGATAACACAAATTAGATTTACATAGGTCCTAAAATTAGTGTAAGATTTTTAAAATTTAAATCATGAAATATGAAATCATCAAATTATTACCCTTATTCTTAATCAAGTTAGTAGGAACTAGTGAAAATTTTCCAAATTTATGTAAGCATTCTCCCATGATAGATAAGCTCAATTTGAGAGCTCAAGGATTCAAGAATGACACAAATCTAGTATATGATATGAAAGATATGGCTTTTAGAATGTTCTTTGGTGTAAAATTGACATGAAATCATTATGTATGTAGAGGAAAAATGAAAAAAGTATTCTAATAGNGTGTGTGTGTGTGTGTGTGTGTGTGTGTGTGTGTGTGTGTGTGTGTGTGTTTAAGATGAGGATACCACCCAGCCTGTGTACCATCCTCAAACTATGTTTTTGTGTATGTTATTTATTTATTAGGTGTGTTTGTGTTCTTTTGTTGTTCTACATGTTGAAGAAGCAAGGGAGGGTAATTGGAAGTACATTCTTCTTGTGGAACTCTGGGAAGAGATTGGATGTTTTGATAGTGCTCTTTGACAAGATGTCTCTAGGCCAACCAAGATGTCTTCAATTAGGCTAAGACATCTCCAACAATAGGAAGACATCTCCTAGTAATTGTCTTCAACTCAAGAAAGAAAAATCTTGTTGAGACAAGACGTCTATTTGCAAGACATCTCCTTTGAGATTAGTTTGTTTCAGGAATGACATCTCATGCTTATCCAAGATGTCTTATATGGATTCCAATTAATTTCAATTAAAATTCCAAATAGGAGGGAAGATTAAGGGATACTTAAAAGGTGCTATTAAAAGAAGAGAAGACAGGAGTGAATTATGAGAGAATTTAGGAGAGGTTGTAAGGCTTTGAACCATTATGAGTTGTGCATTGTGTGAGGTGTTTTGAGTGTGATTCTCTTGAGCCTTTTCTATCATTGAACAAGTTTCTTCCAGTTTATAATGCTATCAAGATTTTCAAGAATAAAGAACTATTTATCCTTTCTTTTTCAATTCCTTTTGCAAGTTGAAGATTGGGATTCTAATTTGGGGTATTGAAGCATTGGGTTCCTCACTAGATTGGTATCAAACTAATGGATTTGAAGATAATTATCTCAAGGAAAGGAATCCACTACAACAATTGACCCTTCTTCAAGTTTATTTGGTTTGAAATTTTATTAATGTTAATTTCTACGCTCAATTAGGGTTTAATTAGCCTTCTTTTTGGTTAATTAATATGATCAATGGAGTCGAGTATTGAGAATCTCATTGTTTAAGATACCCATTAACCTTCTTTAGTTAGAGTTTGTGGAAATTATTTTGGGTACTCCAACTTGAGTTATCGGTACTCTTGATCTTTTGCAATTTCTTGTGGGTATTTGTTTAATTTGTCATTTAGGTTCACTTGATCATGGCACCCAAGAAGAAATTAGTCTAGGGCTTAGCCAAGAACATGGAAAACTTGAGAGATGCAATCAAGATTCTTGTGAATAGAATGGAAAAGTGTGAAGAAAAAAAGGATCAACCTCCAACACCAAGAGCACCTAGGCAAGATGTAAACTCTAAATTTTCTTCACCAAGGACTTCTTCATCAAGGAAACCATTTGATGAGTGGCAAATACCCCTACACCAAACCATATGAATCACTAAGCATTCACCCATGATCTGGTCCAATTTTGTGGACTTATAGCCTTCTAATCACACTATTCTCTAGGAAGTGAAACTAACTATTACAATCGTTGTCTTCCCAATTACACTTATGAAATGCAAAGGTATGGTTAAGTGCAACTGACGCATGTGATTTTTATCATTTTTATGTTTTGTGTTTTAAGTCACCTAAGGATAAAGAATAATGAATAAAATAAAATAATTAAATTTCTAATTTAATCTAACTAGCTACATCTAACTAATCCTAACACAAGTATGCATTCCCACTTGTCGTACACATCTTAAACACGTTTAATGCTACTAGGTTACCAAACATTAAGCGTTACTAGGATTACCAAGTGTCAAGCATATACTTGAAGTGGTCATACTTACGTGTTTGATTAATTGCTATTTAATTTAGCTTAACTTAGATTAATTACTTAAATCATTAAAGGAAATTACACAAAAAAATAAATGCATAAGTAAATAATTAATCTATTTTGAAGTGCTACAAGTTTTATCAAAAAGCTCATCTTTATTATTGCACACATTGTTGTGCTTAGGTACAAAAATGCTTGAATAAACATCCATACACTCTTCACTCCTATTATGGATACTTAGAAAAATATTTTAACCTTCACATAAGAAAATTCCAAGAGCTCCACTACAACTATGAAAAATGATGTGTCATAAACATGCTGGGTGAGCACGTATTTATAGGCAAAAATAGACACTACATCGACAAGGCCACATCAACACATCAAATCATGTGTTGATGGGGCCTAGTTGAAGAGACCTAGTTGACTCAACCAATTTATGATTCATCATACCCCCACAACTAAATGAAAACTTCTCATCACGTTCTTCACAAATTTGGAAAGGTATGGAAATATTGGCTAACACAAACATATGAAAAACACAAATAGACACTAAGTTCCCAAGTGTATAGATATACAATCATTATAAAATTTTTTTGGTGTTCAACACTACAAAATTAAACACTAGGACAAAATTGACAAATACAATCCCTTTGATGGTGAGAAGATGATGAAGAAGATTAAATGGTCCCAGGTGATGGAGGCTCTTAAGGTTTCAAAGAACCTTCTCTTACTTTAGGTGCACACAATGGTTGAGGCTGTTGTGGTTGTCCTGCTACAACTACAACTTTTGGTCAAAGATGGAAAGCATCCAACAATGCTTTCATCTTCTCTTCTTTACCCCTAGGATCGTGCATAGTCCACACAGCTTCACCAATGTGGACTAGAATGGAAACATCCCAAGGATAGGGCATTGTTAAGAATAACTCCTTGACATTAATGAACTAGGCAGTAAATTGTTTGTGTTTGATGTTAAACACCCTCATTGCATTTTGCAGTTTCTAGTAATCATTCATTCCTCTGGCTAGGTTCTTAGTAGTTGACCTTTGATTAGTGAAACTTTCCCTAAGAACTTCAAGTTTAGCATTTGTAATCACAAGCTTTTGCTTAGTCTCCTTATGGTGCTTGAACTTTACCTTATACAACAAGTAAGAGCTCACCACTTATTTCTCTAACTCTGATCATAGCTATCTGGTAGTTAGCATTGCTAGGTTTGCATATCCAATAGTCATCTCTTCAATATGTAACTCCTTCATGTGGATCTCCACCTTATTGTAGGCATCTATCCCATCAATGATAGATTTCCATACCTCTTTTCCTTGTTAGAGTTGTTGGAGGGTCTCATTAACTTTTTCCTTAGCCATCTAGATGTGCTTTTCATTAACTTCCTTTTGTAGGCCAACCTAATCTCTATAGTGGTTCTTAACTCTCTTAAATTTGAGAGCTTTATTTTTCTAGGCAATAATCTCAATCGTAGAATTTTGGCATAAGGCACGAACATCTACCATAGAGAGATTTCTATTTTAAGTGCTTAGTTCATTATTTATCTTGGCTAGCTACTCCTACTATTGATGGATGAATTCTTGCATCAGCTATTTCTGCACATTGACATTTCGCAAGCGGTGATTCATTGTAGTTAGCATCTCATTCTCTAGGCACATCTGGACCAAGTCCTTCTAAACTAAATATGTCTTGGCCTTAACCATGGACTAGTTAAAGATGATCGTCACCATTCCCACCTCAACCTATTTAAGTCTATCTTGAAGTTATTGAAAAGCTTCATCTCTTGTCAATGCAGGGTTGAAAAGCATAAAATCAACAAGGTAGGCTCTTAATTAGGCAACCTCCATGCCCAAGAGTTGGTTTTGTACTTAAGCCATTTTAAGTTTCCCTTCCAAAATGATGCATTTTCCTTTTACTTTAAGTGGCTCCAACTAGGTTGTAGTGATGTTATCTAGAAAATTAAATATATCTAGAATCGATTGCCCGATTCCCACTAGTTGATCCAACAACTCCTCATGTTAAGCTACACTCAATCAATTACTAATAGTTGCGATGGATGTCTACACATATTTAAGTGTAGAAACATCTAGTACAGACATCATATGTGCATTCAATGCTTTAGTGATTCAATTGGCAACCACTTCCACTAATGTCTCCTACCCTTGATGCTACATTAGCAAGGTAGTTGCCTCCTCACCCTCCTCCAAGCACACCAAAAGGTTAGCAGCATTCCCAGAGATTTTTAGGAATTGTTATTGTTGTAAAAGAGACATCATTACCTCTTAGGCACTAGGATTTGACCTCATAAGTAGCTACATTCTTTGGGCTTAGAATATTGGCCCATCTACCCCCATCTAACTAATTGTTCAAGCCACTTCATTAAGGTGACTCATTGTAGGATGGTACACAGATGGATTCCCACCACTTGTTCTTGCTTACTACTCCTACTCATGCAAAAGCTGCTCTCAAATTTCACATAGGTACTCAATGATAGTGTGGGCCTCCAGCATTGTTTCTTAAGTGGGTGGTGGAGGTGGTAGTTATTGCTACCCTTCTTTGAACATGGTAGGTATTTTATTTCATCATTTCAAACCAGGAGGTAATGGGAGTATGCCTAATTGTGTCATTTACATGGTAGACTATCCCTATCTTTTTATAGAGTTTTCTGATAAGGCATGAAAAGGGCAATGTTTTCCTTCCATGTTCATTTTCCTTGAAGCACTTTTGCATCTCTAGATAAATTATTTGTGGAAGGTTTATAGGGAATTTCCTACTTAAAGCTGCACATGCATGAGTGGAGAAACCAATCACCTTATTAGGCCTCACCATTGGATTGAGGTGATAAGCCACTATCTTGAATTATATGCACTCTATCAATGTGAGGGCACCAAACTCCTTACAATCAACCCCATAATACTGCTAGGTCCACTCCTTTCTTACCTCTGGGTTTGCTTGCATGGAGATCTCTATCAGATGGGTTCCAGAATCAAGTAAGCTAAGAGCCTATACAATAACTTTTGTCAAGTTGGACACCTGAATGTTTCTAATTCTCATAGTGGCTTTTTCCTTTCTACTATGCTAGAAGAGATATGTCTCTCCCATGTGCCACTCCACACTGGATGTGATGATTGGCCACATGGGAGAGTTTTGCAACTGCATCTTGACTTCTAGTGAAGCATGTTCTAATAATAGCCCAAATTTCAAGGCTTGGAGAACTAAGCGTTGGACATCACGAGGCTTGATTGTATCAAGGTAGGCTTGTGTCAATGTGACCTCAAGTCTTGGTATAGGCCCTAGTGCCTCTCCTTGATGAGATTGTTTACTAGTAGCCTCTTCTTTGGGAATCTATTAGACAAATTCCACTTTAGGCTTCTCCTAAAGAGGTCTTGTTGCATGAGTTTCTGTTGCCTACTCCTAGGCTTATTCTAGGTCCTCCCTTCTAGCTCTAGGTCATTTGTCCTTTTGTTGGGATTATTCTCCTTCCTGCAGTCATTTGAATCTTGGTGCCATTTATGATCACAACATGACCAAGGGTTAGCATTTAATGTGTAACTTGAAATAATTGGGATCATGGCTGATTTGATCATTTCAATTATTATTTTATTCCTATTTTAATATTAATAAGTAATTTTAGGTTTACCGAAGTTTTTTGGAAGGGTTAAACTCTCAAAAATTGATGATTTAATATTATTCTATTCATTAACCCATTGGGGAGTTACAAAAATTTTGAAATATTTTCTTCAAAAACCTTAGAGTTTGTGGCCCCCATGACTAATAGCTTACCTCTAATAGCTATAGGATTGAAGAACAGAGTGATTTGGAAAAATTGTGTGAAAATTATAGGCTATAAAAGGTTTTGGGCTCTGAAAAATTGCAAAAAATCCCCTCTTGTTTTGAAGCAAATGATAAAAATTTTAAAGTGTTGGATGACATTTATAGAATTTTTGCACTGCATCAACATGGCCTAGTGAATGAGGCCTTGTCAACACAACTACTAACCACCATTGATTGTCAAAAGCAATAAAAAATAAGAAGTTTTCATGTGAAATGAGGATCAAATAGAAGCCTAAAAAGCCATGAGCATGATGAAAATATTAGAAGAGGGTTTTGAAGTTCAAAAAATTGAGAAATGATTAAAAAATGAGATTTTATGAAGAAAAATGCCTTAAGGACCGCACAGTTGGATGCACAATGTAGCTAACGAAAGATTTGATTACCGCAACATCTAAGGATAAGGAACTTAACTAACCAAACTAAGAGATATGCAAGTGGGTCCTCCCCATAGTGGCACATGTCATTTTTGTCCTTGCATAACCTCAACTAAGGAGTCCATGGGCCCCCATAGTTGATTGATGGTTTTGAAAAGTTAAGGACCAAACTTGGCTTGGATAGGTAGAGTTGGTAATTTTTTGTACAAAGCTATTGAAAGTGTATGGATCTTAGATTAGATAAGTAGGGTTGGTGATTTTTCATACATTAACTCATAGAAAGAGTAGCCTATAGGAAGTTTCCATGTTGAGCAGTATACCTAGAGGGCATTATTTAGTTTTGTGCTCTAGTCTCTTCTATATTTGCTAATAGTTCTTGATAGGATCTTCATGATCTCCATATTAGTAACTTCTACTTCACCATTAGCTTGGGGGTGGTAGGGTGTTGTTAGTTTATGTTCAAACCCCAAGCGTTACATAAGCTTGCGAAGGTAGTACCTGTAAAATGGGTTCCATTATCAGAAATTAGTGCATGTGGCACCCCAAACCTATTTACAACATTTTTTTTGTACAAACTGCATATCAATAGATGATGTACAGTCGATAAAAACTACTTCTTCTACCCATTTTGTGTAGTAATCAATGGTAATGATTATGTATGCCTTTCCTTTGACATGGACATGATGGAACCCATGAAGTCAATTCCTCAAATGTCAAAGGGTTCAAGTGGTTCAATCCACTGTTGAGTTTCTCCATTTGAGTGATCATCCCACCATCTTGTTGAAAGCATTCACAAGAATGGATAGATTGATGGGCATCCATGAAGATGGTTGGCCAATAATACCCTACCATTAGGATCTTAATGGTCATGCATCTCCCAGCATAGTGGCCCCCACAAGAGCCCTCATGAGCATCCTAGATAATGTGTAGTTGATTAGCATCAAGTACATACCAACAAACCAGGCCATCGACACATACCTTGTAAAGGTATCTATTGATTTCTATGAAGCATTTGGCCTGATGAAGAAACTATTGTTTCTTCCTATAGTCCAGATCTTGTGGCATCTCTTGAGTGATAAGATGCACTCATACCATTTTGGCTCATTGGGCACTTGTTCATTTATTGCACCTATAAAGAGGAGTTCATTAGAAAATTGGTTAAAGAGCAAGCTCTCCTCCTCTTTGTTATCCCATCATAACCGAGACAAGTGATCAGTGACCAGATTCTTAGTTCCCTTTTGATCTACCGTTGTAAGATTGAGCTCTCGCAAGATGACTAGCCACTGTATGATATGGGAGCTCACCATTGGCTTATTCATAAGGAAGCAAATGGCATTGTGGTTAGTATGCACAAACACTTTGTATCCAAGCACGTAGTGCCTGAACATCTCTAAAGCATACACCACCATCATTAGTCCTTTCTATGTTGTGATGTAATTCAGCTATGCACCCACAATGCTTCAACTTATGCAGTGGATGTAACATAAAAATTTCTTGTAATCCAACTGTGTAAGCATGGCTCCCAAGGCATAATTTGATGCATATGTCATTATATGAAATGGTCTAGACCAATCAAGTGCTTATAGAATTTAAGTCTCTATGAGCTTCTACTTGAGGCTTTGGAATGCATTTTCTTAGAGAAATTCCTTGGTCCAGATGAATAGAACATCTTTCTTTGTAAGCTTGAACAATGGTTTTGCAATCTTAGAGAAATTCTCTATGAATCACTAGTAGTATTTAGTTTGTCCTAGGAATGAACTAACATCTTTAATGGTTTCTACTTGATAAATTATTCCTTGGATCACTCGAATCTTTTTAGGATCCATCTCAATCCCTATTTGAGAAATTTTATGCCCTAGTACAATGCCCTCCTAGATCATCAAATGGCTCTTCTACCAATTAATCTTAAGATTCATCTCCACAAACCTTTTAAACACTTGCTCAAGGAGGTCCAAAGTTTGCTCAAATGTGACACCATTAGTGGAAAATTCATCCATGAAAACTTCCATCCCACTACCAATCTGTTGCTGAAAATTGCTCAAGACCAAGCATTGGGATGTGTCAAGAGCATTGCAAAGACCAAAAGGCATCTTTTGATATGCAAATGACAATGGAAAGTGATCTTTGAATGTTACCATATTCAATAGCCAGAAGTTGATGCAGAGCTGCCACTTGCCATCTTTCTTTGGCACAATAATGAGTGGAATAATCCACTTACTATCCACAATAGGATAGATAAACCTCACCTTAAGGAGTTGTTCAATTTCCTCTGTGATGATCTACTTCAATTTGGGGTTCAATAGCCACTATAGCTACCTCTTTAGCTTCATGGCTGAATCAATGTAGATATAATGCTGACATATCTTAGGATCAATCCTTGTGAGTTTAGGATATAACCAAGCAAAGGTTGTAGGTCATTTTTTGACCATCCTTAATAGCATCCATTTTTATTCAGGAGCAAGATTGGCATTGATGATTACCAGCTTGCCATTTTTCAAAAATGCATGCTTCATGCCAATAGGTGGAGTTTTCAACTATAAAGATTCTTGTTTGAAATTTTAAGGGATTTCAAGCCCTCCCTAATAGGTATCATCATTTACTTCATCAGAGAGTTGGTGATGAACTTGCTCCAATTCATCCATGCCTTCAACATAGGCATATGTCAGACTCTCAATAGGTTTTATGCAAAGTGTACTACTTCCAAGATTAGCTATCAACCACCGGATGCCCTCCTATTTTGTGGCTACTATGTATAGGCACCTTTGAATATCTACCTCATTTGCACATTTCCTACATGTAGAAATGAATGCTCTTTTCATGGACCAGAGTTTTTGCATGTAGTTACATCCTTTATCGTTGTACACAATGCATGGAAATCACTTCTTCTTAATCTTTCTAAATGCATTTTTCTTGAAAATCTTCAGGGTAAGATCTCTAATGCACATTTTTGCATCAAAAATACTTAACCTAGTCCTTTCCATAATGATTGGAAAATCCCCCTTGCAATTGTACACTTTGATTATTAGGAAATTGGTAGGATACGACCACCCATAGATGATGGTCATAATTTCTTCCACTAGTCCCAAAGAAATATTAATGGATTGACCTATTAATTCTAAATGGATGTTGCTCTTCTTAAGAGGAGGTAGGTTCCAAGTGTTGTACATTTCATAAGAAATCATATTACCTTTGAAACCTGAGTCAACAAGAGCCTTACATGGCTCATTCCTAGCAATCTATAAATGGATGAGAGGACTTCTAAGATTAACTCTTTTCCTAGAAAGGTTGCCAACCTTGATCTAATTAGATATAGCATGGATTAATGTAACTATGTGGATCTTGAAAGGCATTTGATTTGAAGGGCTCTCGAAAGGAATGGATGCAAAGGATGAAGGAGATACAAGGTGACTAGCCGCATAAGTAGGTGAGGGCTTAGTAGGACTATTGGTTTGGAAAAATGATCTTTTATGGGACCTAGATTCCAAACCACTTGGCTAAGAAGTTGATTGTAACTTAACAACCTTGGTAGCATTATGCTATTGCGGTTGTATGAGAATTTCACCCTACATGGATGCAGTTAGTGGAAATTGGATTAAGAGTAAAGGAGCATGTGCTGAACAATGAGGAGGATGATGAGACATGGGATTTCCCCTCTAGTAGATGGAGAATAAGTTTTGTAATACTTTGAAAGGTAGTAGTGATGCTAAAAAGAAGTATGACTAGAAGAGCCATGTGGAGACATTGGTTACTAAACATAGTACCCATACGGATCTAGCTACCTATAAGGGTACTATTGCCTTGGTGGTGGCATCCTCCTGATTGTGGGTGTTACCACTGCTGATAATACTCATACGGTTGTGGTGGAGCACCATTTGGATAATAAGCCTATTGTTGTTGGTGGAACTACCTTGGTTTGCCTTGAGGATAAGGTAACCTTCTAGGTGCTTTCTTTCATGCTAGTCTAAGATTCAAAGCATACACCCTAGATTCCTATAAGTGTGACATAATATGGAAACATCCCTTGTGATATTCATATTGGCAAATGTCACACCCACCATCATCATTTAATTTTAACTCCACCACCTCTTCTACTACCACAGCCTTATCCTTAACCCTTTGGTAGGAACATTCAACTTCTTTCCTTCTCCCGCAGTCACAATCACTACCTTATTCTTTGGATTCTTCTACAATTTTTAGAGTAGTTTGAAATTTTTCACCTAAAGCTTCCCACATTTTATCAAACTAAGATGAAATTTCATATACAAATTTTTGAATTGGCAAGGTTTTTTTCTGCACCACCTCATCAAGTGATGCTTCCCCCTCACTATCACAAAATCAAACCTCCCTTTTTCTAATGAAAGGATCCCAATTATACTTCTTAGCACTTTCCAATTTTCTCAACTCACCTTCTTCTTTTACAACCTACTTAATCAGTCCTTGAATCTAATGGGCTCTTACTTCTGACAGTCTTCCTTGGGCATAGACCCCAAGAGTTCTCCTCATTTCTAATAAGAGCCTACATGTGATATGACAAAGTTGTTCCCATTGAGAATAACCATGTCTAGGGCATCTATGCAAAAGGGAATAATACTTGCCCATGGCTACATCCAAGGGTTCATATGTTTCTTATTGCCATCCTTAGATTTTCATTCTCAAATTGGATACTCTAAAGTACACCTAATATTTTTCATTAAATAGCTTAAGCATCATACTCCATTTATGAATTGATTCTGGTTCCAAGGAGTAATACCAACTTTTTTCTTCTTTGATGAGTGTTCTAGGGAACAACTTGAGCTTTTGACAATCATTTTCTATGTTCAGCAAGGCACAAGCATCATGAAAGACTTGTAAATATGTTTGAGGATCTGTGCTATATCCCCTCTCAAATCTGCAAATATTGTTCATGTATAGCCTCTTCATTCGACTATCTTTCACATGCTTGATAGGAATTTTGACAGCCTCTATGATGTTCAGCATACTTTAAGTTGCCAGTAGAGGCTCATCATTGTCATGATTTTGATGATGCTTATGATGTCTCCTACTAACCCTTCAATCATGGTAGGGACTAAAATCATTGTCCTACCATTGTCCCATGTGGTTTTGATCAAATTTAGATGAGGAAGATGAAGATGCAAATGAAGAGGGCAAAGAGGAAGGAGGACTTTCACCACCACAGTGTCTACCATCTCCTCTCTGACATTATCATTATATTTCCTATCTTGACTTTCACTTTTTCCTGAGCCCCTACCTTGACTCCCACTTTTTTCTAAATTTGGATTATTGACAATGGACTACAAATTCAAGTTCAAGCCCCCATCACCAATGTCAAGGGGTGGAGAATCTTCATGTTGAGAACCCCCAAAGGAAGGATCCTCATTGTCATTTTGGTTTAGTAGGAATAAGAGGTTGGTTAACCATTTCCCCTTTGTAGCTTCATGGTTCTTTTCCTGGTGTAGATCTCATTTGTGTTGTGTTTCTATGGGACAGTAGTCCCAATAGTCATGGTCCTATAGAATGTATTCATCATGGAGGTCCTAGATGTCCAACCTCTTAAGAGTTTGGAGCAACATCCCAGGAATAGATCGATTAGGAGGTAACACATTGTTGCCCTCCATATCTCTCCACTGTAGTTTCTCATCCTAATGTAGGATAAAGATGAAATCAAGTACAAACTCATCTAGATGAGTGTACACCACTTTGAATTCTTGGGGCACTGGCAGTTTTGAATCATCATGCCTATGAAAAGAAGACATTTTGAATTAAAGAAAATTTAATGTGCTTAATTTGTAATTATAATTAATATTTTTTTGAATGATGGTAACCTTAGGATTCATTCCAATGATCTTAAATAATATTCACTAAGTCCTAGATAGCATACATATCAGACTACAAGTCCCTAGCAACAATGCGAATGATGAGTGACAAATACCCCTACATCCAACCATACAAATTACTAAGCATTCATGCACAATTCAGTCAAATTTCATGGACTTATAAGCCTCTAAGCACATTAGTCTATAGTAAGTGAAACTAATCGTTGCAAGCATTATCTTCCCAATTACACTTGTGAAATGCAAAGATATGATAAAGTGCAATTGAGGCATATGATTTTTATCATTTTTATGTTTTGTGTTTTAAATCACCTAAGGATAAAGAATAATGAATAAAATAAAATAATTAAATTTCTAATTTAATCTAACTAGCTACACTTAACTAATCCTTACATAAGTATCCGTTCCCACTTGTCGTTCACATCCTAAAAATGTTTAATGCTACTAGGTTACCAAACATTAAGCATTACTGGGAATACCAAGAGCCAAGTGCCTACTCAAAGTAGTTGTACTTATGTGCTTGATTAATTTCTATTTGTGGGTCAATGATATTCTGTAAGAAAGTAGTGAGAGGAAGCATGAGTAGAAGCATTTCCTAAAGAAATAAGTTATTGGACATAATAACCATAAGGGTCTAGCTATCTATAAGAATACTATTGTGTTTGTGATGGCATTCCCCATAACTATGTATTTTTCCACTACTGATGATATTACTCTTAATGTTGAGGATGAGCCATCCTAGGATAATACAGTTGTTATTGATAGGGTTGTCTATAGTTACCTTGTGGATAAGGTAATCTCCTTAGCATCTATTTCTTCGCAAACTTTGGGTTCAATATGTATGTCCCTAATTCCTGCAAGTCATGATTGAAAAACATCACTTATGATATTCATATTAGTATAAATCACATCCATTTTTATCTTATAAGCTAGAATTAGCAGCCTCTTTGACAATAGTGGCTTTTTCTTTTTACTTGTATTTATATTGTCTAGTTTTCTTCTTTTTCCTTCTATCTTTCCCTTTGATCAAGCCTACTCTATCTTTTTATCCATAATCTTCAATG
>MNCI01008135.1:299031-310944 GCA_015680685.1 Gnetum montanum | reverse complement strand
CTATTCATAGAGAAAGTTGGCACAAATTAAATTTAGCAATGGGACAAGGATTAAATCAATATTGGAAAACTAGTAAAGCTATATTATTATATAAAAAGGGAGAAAAATAATTTGAACAATTATCGAATGATCTTTGTAAATAATATTTTTACTAAGTTTCTAGGCACTCTACTAGAAAAGAGAATCAGTTCTTAGGCTAAGGTAACTAGGTTAGGGTAAGATATCAAGCAAGTTTTAGATAAAATCAATCTAGTGCTGATCACTTACATACTCTTAGACATTGCATGGAGCTTGCAAAAATACCTAATAAAAAATTTTTATTTGTTTTATTAATTTTGCAAAAGCATATGATTCAGTGATCTATACAAAACTATGGTTGTGCTTGCATAAAATTTCTCTCTCTTCATATTTAATTGCAACAACTCAAATATTGTATGAAGGAGTGATTATTGAAATTACATATAGCAATTCAGAGAAAAAATTTCAATTCCAGAGAAAAATTGAAGTTAAGAAAGGTTGTCCACTTTCTCCAACTCTCTTTGGTATCTTTATTGATGAAATGTAGGAATGGTTGTGCAATAGGAAAGATAGTCATGCTATCAAAATTGGATCCAAAGCAATGAGTCTTCTTTTATATGTAGATGATGCTTCCTTGATTTCTACTACTACATAAGCTATGCAAAATATGTTACAAATTTTAGAAAATTATTATCGTTCATATGGTCTTCAAGTGAAAGTAGATAAAACCAAATTGATGATCCAAGGTATAAGAAATAATTATTATAGCTTCCATGTTGGAGTTACTAATGTGCAAAGTAGATTCTTTTAAATATTTATATCTCATTTATATGAATAATTACATGTGGGGGAAGTTCATTAAAGAAAAAATAACAAGAGGTTTCAAGGCTCTATATGCTTTCAAAACAAGTGCAAGAATTTAGACCTCTAAGCTTGGAAGGTCAGAAAATAATTTTTTTAGACTATCATCTATCTTACTATATTGTATGGATGTGTTTTTTGGGAACCTGGACTCAATGCTAAACTTTGGAAAGATATTGAAAGAGTGCAAAAAATAAAAATAAAAATTTCTCAATGTATTAAAGGTGAAGATGCAAAAACCTTACTCAATATTAATATGTGAATGTGATTTATTATCGTTAGAAGCAAAAGCCTTGTGCCAATTCATTACATACACTCATAACTTGCATATCTCAAAGAAAGAAAAATTCTCTAAAGCAGTTCTTGAGAACTCACAAAACCATGGTTGGTATTATTAGGGGATGTAATGATGAAGGAAATGGAATATCTCTTGGGAGGACATGTAGCAAGATCCTAAGTATATCTGTTAAGTAGTTAAGCATCTGGTTTTAACACAAATGTGAACTAATGTGAAAGACAAGAAGCAATTTTATTTACACCATATTAGTTCTAATAACATAAATATAGAAGCTTACTATCTCTCAATGACTATTTCCATCACATATCAAAATGCTATCAACAGGCTTTGCTTAAGTTANCATCACATATCAAAATGCTATCAACAGGCTTTGCTTAAGTTCTCATCATCTTCAAATTGAAAGTGGAAGATGGATTTAACTCCCTAGATAAGAGCACATTTGTAGGTTGTACATATCATGAGCTCTTGAAGATAAATTACATGTGTTTCTTTCTTATTCTATAACTACCCATTTGATGCAGCATTATAATGTTACAACAAAAGCCTATATGATTTATGTTTGATGATCCCATTGGTGCTTGGTCAATTTGTAGATTCTATCTTTATTTTTCATGAAAATGTAATATCTATTCAATAAATCCTCTGGATCTTTAGATGTCATAAAAATTCATTTAATTTTAGAATTAAATCCTAAAATAATTTAAGGATGATGAGTATTCATTCCCAATTTTCCATACAGATCCTAAACTCATGTATCCATTGCCAGGATTACTAAGTGTTATGCTACTAGGTGAAGTAAGCCATAGTGCTACTGAGATTACCAAGTGAATTTGTGTTTAAGGTTAAAATTGGTTATGCTTATTTCACTAAATATTTATATGCATGAAAATGTACATGTTAAGCTAATTTGCATGGCAAATAAATTGCATTAAAAGTAAATTCTATTCTAAGTTAAAGTGTTACAATGAATATGAAGCAATCTCGATTTTATTACCATTCATGGAATGTGTCCAACTACAATGCCACTTAAATAAGATACTATACAATTGATTTAAATTTATGTTGTAGGCACTCACTGACTATTTGCTAAGATTACGGAAGAAAATTACAAGATTTTGGCTACACTACTAACCAAATGTGTCAAATATGCAATAGATGCATGCATTTTTATAGGCAAATATATGTTGATGCATCTCAAGCTTTGTCAATGCATATATGTGGATGAGGCTATGTTGGCATAGCTATGACATAGAAAATGTAATGAAATTTTTTTAGCCTCTTTTTCTTACCTTGCAAAGGATCTTCAATATTAAACATTCATTTAGGAATCATTTGCAATCACCAAAGGATCAACGTTAGTTTTGATAATTTTTGCTTAATGATTAAACCCTTTTAGAATTCTTGGTTAGCTTAAAATTTGAAAAAATTCAACATTTAGGATCAAGGTTATTGTGAAATAATGTTCCTAAGGCTTTGGACTAACTAAAATCATCTAGTTCTTTAAGTCATTTAATTATTTGACTATTAGTTATATTAATGTGTAAAAATGGGGTATTAGAAAAATTTTTAAAAACCACATTCTTAGCCCCCACAATAATGAGCTCAACTCTGGGATGCACTAATTTAGTGAAAAATTGAATTTTATTTTAAAATTTTAGCCTAGTTTTATGAATTTTGAAGTGATTTGGGAGTTGAATGAGAGCTAGAAATAGGGTTTAGACATGAGGATGACATTAGTGAGATTTAGTTGGAGGTTTAGGAATATTGAGAAGTCATAATGCTAAGAATAAGGGTTTGACACTTTGATGAAATGCATGAGAAGATGGTGAAGAAAATGAGGAATGCATTCAACTTGGAATTGTAGCTTAATGATTAGAACATGTGAAGGTGGTGTATAGACTAGATGTCTAAAAGTTATATAAGTGGGTCTTCCTCAAAGCAAGTTCATACCCTTAATTTCATTGTATAACGATCCCACAAGGCATCTATAGGCATGTTGGGAATTGAATATCAATCTAGTTCCTATGCTACATATATACAACAATTGTGTGACATCTCATCCCTAGATGTCATGGTAAATGTCAAATATATGATATATTAGACATTATGCATACGAAGAAAATATACCAAATGCAAAATATATTGTGATATTCAACATTATGTATAAAGGAAATAATAGAAAAAATGCAAAAAGAAAAAGAAAAAATGCTGTATTAATATGGAATAGCATATTCGTATCATGCTCTGATAGTGTTCCTTGGGGTTTCCTTCCTTTGGCATCTATCCCTTAAAGGAAATCTAGCACTGCCACCATGGTTAGGCCTATAGCTTGGCTAGAAGGGTTGGCTAGTCCACTTCCTATCTTTCTTTACCTAGCTCCTAGGACTTGCCTGTACTAACTCTGCCACTCCATTCTGGCATGACCTCTAACCTTGGGTAGAAATGCCTTAGGTCAAACCCCCAAAGGTTACCTTAACAGACACATCTGTTATTACAACATGCCCTTTCAAGTCTTAATCACAACTGTCCTTTTGGGTCTTGTTAAGATAACAATAATAATTATTATGAAAAGGCACCATCTTCATTAGGCAGCAGCATCATTTGGAAATGAGGATGTGACAATCCACCCTCCTAGTTTTCCTTCATCCTTGAACGAGTCCACGTTCTCTATCTTTTTCCAACTCCAATGTTTTCTATCATGATCTTGTGCTCCAATAATTTGCTTTCTCCTTTGAAATTGAAGTTGTTTCTTACTTATTCTACAAACAAAATATATGTGAGAAGAATAGATGAAAAATTAAATATTACTTTCTTAACACTTACTTCATTTTCTAAGATAATGACAAGAAGTGAATTAAAGATCTACCAATTACCAGTCTAACCAAGGTTACACAAGGCGCAACTCGAATCTGATTATCCAAGTGAAGGCAAGGAAAATTCTTTATTTCCAACTTTTATTACCTTATATATTTTACTTATCTAATTAAAATATAAATTAAACAATGAATAAAATAATAAGATCATTAATAAAAGTAAGAGTGAGATACTTCTTGATCTTGATCAACCTTATGAATGAATGGAAGTAATTGTAATGTTGCCATAAGTGGTATATGATCCAATGGTCTAGTCTAGGATGGCAAGGCTTGATCATGATTTTTCTCAACTTCTTCTTTAAAATTAACTCTAGTAATTTGATAACTTTGAAGAATCAGGCATCGTACCAAATATAATCTAAAGTTTCAATAAATAATGTTGTTGACCCATCCTCATTAATCATAGTAGAGTAATTGGTAAACTATGGTTCTTGATGAGTGCTATCCATCAACATCATCTATTCTTGAATTCTATAATATAATTTATCTATTGAAGATTCAAAGTAAGTAGAATATGCACTAGCTAATGCAATTGCATGCTGAATTGATGGAAATACCTTCTTCAAGTTAGGTTCATCTTCTAAATATTTCTTTACAGATCCATATTTTAAGAATTTATAAACATCACTTCCAACTTTTGCATTGAAATCTCCATGAGGAATAAATGGAACTAGATCATTATAACTTAGGAATAGCTTATTCTTCAAAATTTCCTATTTTTGCTTAATCAAATATGCTTCTTAACATAGTCTAACATCTAAATATGTTGGTTTGGAAATTAAATATGTGTTGACCATGCATACACATCTTCCTGATAACTAGACTTTTAAAATCAATGCCAAGTCTATGTGATTTTTCCGAAATCTTAACTATTCTTTCTTTTCCATTGCTTGAAGTTTTGAAATTTCAAAAATCATATTTTCTAAACTCTATTCAAATCTTTGTACCAATTGAAACTTGGCTTCATTATAAAAGATCACACAACCATCCATGTTGTGATTTCTACAATAGGCTAATCTATATGGCTCAAAAGAGGAACTCCCAAAAGAACATTTTTGGGTATAAATACCTTTGTATCCCATCTTTTTCAAGTCTAGTTGGAATTGATATAGAAATTCCCATGACAAGGCTTTTTGTAAGCATAAGACATTAACATCTAAATCTTATAATGTTGCTAAAATGCATGGATATCGATATTCATGCCAATCCAAGGCCCATGATGGACATAGTGCATATTGTTTCTCACTCACTAGGGATCTTGCAAGCACATTCTATGTTGCAACTTTCATTCTCATTCTTAGATTCTTTTCTGAATCATTTCTCTTAATGAGTATCATACTCCTTTTTGAAATGAGGTTTTGAGCCTCCATTTTGTTTTTCCATATGTTTTGATTGTAGGATGGATTAATATACCTTTTCTTTATGGTTGAAGATTGTTCTTTTTTCTCAACTAATTCTCCAACCAATACATCAACTAATCATTAACTAATACATCAACTGATACTGATACAATAATTGATTCTCCAAATAATTTTACTACATTATCTAATTTTAGTAATATGTAACCATATTATCTAATTCTTAATGACCTTTTTACCCCCCTTAAGAACATTGACTTTGGCAGTGTAACTAATGACATGCCATAGTGATCTTAAGACTATCTATAAGGGTTATGCACAAAATCTTAAAGCCCAAAAGGTTGAATTTATGATATCACCAAATTATTGGGTGGTTGGATGATAAATATAACCTCATCATTGAGTTTATAAGGGTGAAAAATGTTGAAAATGACTATTCATATGTTGAAAATGGACATTGTATGTTGGAGTTGTGTGAAAATTAAACTTTTAAAAATCTCAAGGTACTATATTGGGCAAGGAGTAAAAACTAATTTTTGGGGTTCCTTGGAATGAATTTGACTTCACCATGGGGTCCGGAAGGTTAAAATCTATAGGAAATGACTTTTCGTTTGTCGAAAAGGCTTCCAAAATCAAAAGTTATGGCTTCTAAGTTTGAAAGCCTTTGGTGTAAAAAATGATTCTTTCCAAGAGGTCACCCATCCTAGTTCTACTTTAGAACAAGCACGCTTAAGTACAAATTTTTTGTCTAAGTTGCTACTAGCACGCCAAATTCTAATTTTGAAATTTTTATGTGTTTTTAATTTAAATTAATGGTTTGATGATGGGAATTTTAAATTTTCCATTAGATAATGGGCATTTCAAAATTTGCATCAATTGATGAGAATTTGAAATTTTTTGTCTATTGACAAAGAATTTTTTGATTACAGGTAGTAGGGACAATAGTGATAATGGCTGTTGTGTTGCCTTGGAGGCAAAGTCTAAGGAGGCTATTGGTGACATCAATGGCTAGGCTAGGCACATCTTAAGACGGTGAAGGTGGCGATGTAGGGCCAACAAAGGTAGTGTTGGGTGGTGTGGCCATGTTTAGGGCCTCCCTTAAGCATTTTTGGCTCATTTTAGGGTCTGTGTGGCCCATCACTAGACTCACACAACCCATCTTTGGGCTCCCATGGCCCTCCCTAGGGCTTGCACAGCCCTCCACATGGCTTGTGTAGTCCCAAATGAGGCCAATGTGGCCCATAAATAGGGCATGGATGGCCCCAAAATGCATTGATAATGAGGGTTTTTTTTATGCCAGAGGGGGAGGCAATGATCAATAACAAGGGATGCAATGATTGATGGCATAAGAGATGATTAGAAACATGGAAGGCGATGATCCACAACATAGGAGATAATGATCGGTTGCATGGGAGGTGATGATCCATGGCATGGGAGGCGATGATTGGCAACATATGAGATGATGATCCACAACATGGAAGGAAATGATCCACAACACTGATGGGTAGCAGTGGTGCATTCAATGACAGCTATGAAAAACATGGCAAGGGTTTCTACAAACTGCAGGTGATGGTTTCTACAATGGGGGCAAAGTAGTGGGCTAGCATGGATCGTGGGGGGTGTTATTAAGTAGAAAGAATTTCTATATTCACTAGGCTAGTAGAGGGTGGTAAGCCTCAACAAGTTCATTGCAACCTACATAGGCCTGCATAGCACAATCATTCGTGGCATGGGGCAGTGCAACTAGTGTAGGAAAATGGCAAAAAAACAATGCAGGTGATGGTGCGTGTGGCTAAGGATGGTAGCATGTAGAGGTGGGCGACAACACAATAGAAGTGTTAGTGATGAGGTGGCAAGTGATAGACTAAGGCAGCATAATGCATGATGGGTGGTGGCGTGTTCAAAGGGTGTAACCACTACAAAGGTGGTGCTGCCCTCACAGGGCCAACGTGATCTTATGTAGGGTGGCATTGCCACTGTAGGGCTAGCTCAGCCACTATAGGACTACATGCCCTAATGTTTTTAAATAAATTTATTTTATTTCTATTTTCTTATATTTAAAACTAAGGAGGGCCTAGGTTCAAACCCATGACCTCTTGGTAAAATAAATTTAAAATTAATATAAGATTTTAAAATAACCATAGAGGGGAGGGGCCTAGGTTTGAACCCAAGACCTCTTGCTTGATTTTTTTTGTTTTTTGTTTTTAACTTTTTGTCATTATCTTAATCTATCTTACCTTGGCAAATGATGTGATGGTTCAACTAATGACAAGGCAGAGGTTGGGTGTCGATAAATGGCAATTCCAGGTTAATTCTCGATACTAAAATTTTGGAATTTTTAAAAATAATTTAAATAATTTAATATTATTTTCATGCACATATAATGAGAAACCTTAAACATTGATATCTCCAAAATTGTAAGCCAATCAAGATGAAATTTGTATCATTGGAATTGTCTTGATGAGTACTATGCACTGGACATAGTATTAGGGTTCAAAAATGAAGTTGAATTTTTGAGATTTAAAAGGACCAAACTAGCCTATTTTGTTGAATTGAAATTTGTAGGTAGATATATGGTAACTTGAGGTCTTCTAGATTACTTGGATAGTGAATTTTAACAAAACAAGATCAATTCAAGTCATGGTTACTAACTTTCTTAAAAGAAATTTAACAATGATCCTAATTAATTAATAATTATAGTATTAAGATGGGCAAGAGTTACTTGGAATGGTGTATCATTGTCTTACCAATATCTCTTGTAATTAATGAATCTTAATGAGGTGTGATAAGATCTTTATTGATTAATGATATCCATGAAAGAATTTTGTTGGTTGATGGGATCTTGATGTCTAATCCATTATTATGAAAATCAAATGGAAAGGTATCTTTCAACTTACATCATAGACATATGGTACATTTGGTGATGATCAATAGCTTTTCCTATGTTGTGACTTCAAGGTTCATCATCAGATTCATGTTGTAGTCAACCCATGGTTCTTGAATGACCTTTGGATCATGGTTTTCTCTGATACCAATTGTGACATCCCGTCCCTAGATGTCATGGCAAACATCAAATATATGATATATTAGACATTATGTATACAAATAAAATATATTAAATGAAAAATATATGTGATATTCAACATTATGTATAAAGGAAATAATAGGGAAAATGTAGAAAGAGAAAGAGAAGAATGTTTTATTAATATGGAATAGCATATCCATATCGTGCTCTGAGAGTGTTCCTTGGGGTTTTCTTCCTTTGGCATCTATCCCTTAAAGGAAATCTAGCACTGCCACCATGGTTAGGCCTATATCCAAGCCAAATGGATGGTCAATCCACTTCCTATCCTGTTCCACCCAACTCCTATGACTTGCCTATATTGGCTTTGCCACTCCATGCTGGCACCAAAACCCCAAGTACAAATGCCTTAGGTCAAACCCCCAAAGGTTACCTTAAGAGACACGGTTGTTATTACAACATGCCCTTTCACATCTTAATCATAATTTCCCTTTTAGGTCTTGTTAAGATAACAATAACACTTGTTATGAAAAGGCACCATCTTCATTAGGTAGCAACATCATTTGGAAATGGGGATGTGACAAGTTGTCTTTAGAATCCTATACTCTACTAAACAAAAATAATCAATCAAGCAATTACATGTACGATGAGGTGAATAATGGGATGAGAATGGATTATAGAGATTAAGACATGGGACACCTTACCATGTTTGCAATATGTTCTTGTGTGAATTATGATTAGAGTAACCATCATATCTAATCATATAGGTTTCAAACCAAGTCCATATCTTTACTAGTAAGAATTGCATCATCTTCAACTTAGCATTGTTAGACCAATCATAATCATATGAAAATACCATTGCTCAACAAGAGAAAATAAAGAAGCAATTTTGATTAATGAATGAAATGTTAAAATTTGAGAAAACTTGACCATTAGTTAGAGAGGTGCCTTCAAGAATGGGTAACATATCTTTCTAGCCCCATAGCCAATGCTAATCCCATTAGAAGAGTACCTTCATGCATGGGTAACATGTCTTTTCAATCACATAATGAGACTAGTCTAAGAGACCTTTGAGATTTGTGAAAGTAGCCTACCTTTAAGCATGAGTAACATGTCTTTCTAGTGGTACCCAAGGAATTATTTTCTTTTTTTAAATTAATGAATTAATGATTTTTATTTCCTTACCAGAGGACTAGCTTTAGGCATGAGTAACATGTCTTTCTAATGAGATGGTAAGATAACACTTATTCAAGAATATTCTTATATAAAAAATTAGAACATGAGTAATGATATAATCACATGGAGTAGTAAGACCCATAGAGGAAGTGCAAAGAATTAACAATTTCTCTTGATGTCACACCCTTTTCCAATTTCTCTTGGTCCTTTCCCCTTTCCTCAAGGCATAATGATCATGAGTTAATTTTAGTTTCATGTGAGAAAAAGCATATTGCTTTCATGATAAAGATCTCTTATTTATAGAAATTGAAGGGATGGATGATGTGGTCTCACTAATTTACATAATTATTTAACCAATATTTTGATAACATACGAAAAAATCCCAACATGTAGTATTAATTTTTGCATCATGATTGATGAGACGCGACATGCACTGTGCCACGATATCACATCTTCCCCTGTGATATCGCATACGCGATATCGCAGTCTGCCGTCATATCTATAAATAAGAGGCGGCACTCCCCTTATTTTCCAATCCTGGCTAGAAGTAGCGAAGCTCTGGCAGATTGATCACTCCAGAGTTAGAATTTTTCCCATGTGCCCGCAGTAGGAGTCCTAGAGTGAACGGCTCTTTATTCGAGCAGCTTGTAACCTGAACCCAAGTTGTGTACGGCAATAAAGACGAACTTGATTGGATAAACCTTGCAGCACGTGGTTTTATTTATTGTTGTTTATTTACTGCTTTCCTAGTGCGCACAAGTACGACTTGATTACGAGCGTCTACGGACGTGTACGGCTAGTCAAGGAATCGGCTGCTTGACGCAACGCATGAGTACGACTCAATTACGAGCATTGGCTGCTTGGTAACCTAGTAGCGTATTCCAGGATTCTGCGCTTGGTAATCCCAGTGGTAGTCCGATGTGTATGGCTAGTTGAGGAATCGGTTGCTCATTGCTAGGCTAGAACGTGTGATAAGTACGACTTAGTTACGAGCACCCACGGGTGTGTACGGCTAGCTAAGGAATCGGCTGCTTATCACACTTAAGCTAAATAGGTGCCTCAGTACGACCACTTCGAGCACTTGCGTTACGTGTGGTGATCCCAGTAACGATTAGCGTTTGGTAAGCCACAGTTGCATAGTTCAGGGTGTGTCCGGTAAGTGGGAACGGATGCTGACGCTAGTTAATTTAGACTTAGGACATTAGTTAGAGTTAGCTTAGTTTCTCAACCCTTTCCTCTGATAGCATAGAAGATAAACCGAAAAATACCAAAAAAATCACATACCTCAGACTTGCTTAACCATACACCGTGACACTTACAAGCAAGCCTGGGAAGACAACGAACGATTAACCCCAAGTGTTTCTTGTGGTGTTAAGGCATTTAGTCTGCGGAGTTCGACCGGATCGCGCGTGCACGCTCGTATTCGTATGGTTGAGTGTAGGGGTACCTCGCCACTCATCATTGGCGCCGTTGCCGGGGACTAAGTGTTTTTTCGCCAATTGAACATAAGGGATATCACTCACATCGTTGTGAGCTTAAAACGAACCTTAGGGTTAATCAGTTAATCAAGAACATTAAATAACGGTGAAAACTGCACACCAATAGAAATGGCTTCTTCTCACGAAATCAACTCACCTAAGGACAATACAGGAGAAAGTCAGCATCATACGCATAACCGAGATCAACCATGTCCTCAACAATCTAAGGTCACATATACTCATCCCGATGAGTATGTGCCAGATTTTACCTTTGTTTTCCATCAAGATGAGCACCTGCGGTGGAGAGACATGTAAGGTAACATTGTGTTACTCCCAAATTGCTTTGCTCCCAACATGCTTTTCCGTGCCTTGGTACGGATTGACATGCATGAGTTGTTCGCAAAATACGTTTTGGATGACCATGACACAAGGGATTATCATCCCACAAATGCCCAACGTATTCGGGACGAAAGGTAGGAGAGCCAACATTCACTATTGAAGGGCAAGGTTCCCCATGTCATTAGTGAAATAGGAGACGAGGAACCCCTCATGATGGGTTTCTTAGAAAATGATGTTCCTCCTCCTCACTCTAGTGAAGAGGTTAGGCATCAGGGCCTTAGATCAATGATACATATTCCAGGCTCTGATCCCCGTGAGCACCAGCTATTCACGGCAGGAACAACTACTCACACTAATGACGGACTTGTTGATCATCATAACGATCGGGGTCGAAGCAGCTGAAGAGAAGGCAAGAAACATCACCATGGTGATGGATCCCCTTCTTCTTCTCCTTCATCTCATCATTCACCCTCTCCTTCCACATCTGGGC
>MNCI01008135.1:254784-270889 GCA_015680685.1 Gnetum montanum | reverse complement strand
CCCTTTTGTCGAAAGTAGGTGGTAAGTCTTGATCTTGAAACAGGTTCTCTCTTCCAGAGTCATTTCATTATACATCTTATCCTCCTTTCCATATGCTCATCTCAACCAAAATTTCTTGGTCTCAGGGCTAGATTTGGTTGATAGATGAGCAACCTTAGCCCCTTTATTTGGTAGGTTGAGAACTACAATAATTGCTTTGACTGAATAAGAGACGTTCACTCCATAGATGTTAATTATGGTGCCCTCATCTTTATGGTGGTAGGATTGATGATTTTCACCCAAATACCATTTACCACTGTCTACTAGAATGGGCCACAATGGGGATGCCTTGAGTTACGTTTGAACCACTTCTGGAGCAAACTCCATGAATTGACTAAAATTCACTTCCATGATTATTGAAGCCAACATGGACTTTTTTTAAAGTGGTAGCAAGACAATTAGGAGGCAATGTGAGATGTTGTCCCTACTCAAGAGCTTGTGGTTTTGCAACCTCTACTTGGGTCGATTGTCTAGTAGTAGGAGCCTCTTAGTGAATATTGAAGGATTAGGCTTCCTTCTCTACATGTTCTGCATGTTTGCCTTACTAACCTCAACCACCTCATGGACACTTAGTGGCTCTTTACGAGGATTCACCTTGAACACCTCTCTTTGGGGCTACCTACAATCAAGTAAAGATCAAGTGTTACTAAGATTATGTTTGTTATCATTAGTTTATACCTTTCTCGTAACCTTAGTTCATTAAGTTCATAATGCATATGATCACAGAGTTAGAAAAATTTTCAAGAAAAATCCCCCAAAAGTATCTATCTCTTTTTACAACCCTTCAAAATTGGCTTCTTTTTTGTTATATGTGGCTTATAATGATGGTTATGGACTCATGGGTTGGAAAAATTGAATTTCTGGCATTAGTGTGAGTGATTTTTCATTGTAACTTCTAAAGTTTTTAATATTCTTACCCTTTTGATACCTTCCAGCTGATAGCAAATTTTAGCAATTTAGCGCAAGTTTCACATGCAAGCACCCCCCCACGACTTAGTTGAACACTCTAGGTTCAAATGGGTCCAAACAACATGGAAATCAAAGTGATAGAGAGAAAAATATCGCAAGTGAAAGATGAATGTGTAGAGCTCTAAGTCACAAGAGAAATTTTGAACAACTCCCCTAGTAGCAAATGATGAAAATGAATCCGAAGTACCATGGGGATCATATATATACACTTTATGTGACCTGATGTCAAGTACACAACATCAAGGTCCAAAAATTTTCACTAAATGGGGTAGCTAAGCATGCAAACTGAAGCTTTGTAATTGGTTGCAAGGTTGGAAGTTAAGTTTATCATTTTGGGATAAGTGAAAAATCAATTTGAGGCACTGAAAATGTGATAAGGTGGAGTCATCGACATGAAAAGTACTAGAATAAGAAAGAAAAATTTGTTAAAACTGATGTTGTGAATGGATCAATTACATCTAAAGGGAAATTATAAAATGCAACAATTTGAGCTCTTGGAAGGTGAAAAATGATGTGGTTGTGTTAAACAAGTATGAGTCATAAAATTTACACAAGTGGATCCTCCCCAAAGTAGGCTCTAGCCTATGATGCCCTTGTGTAACCATACCTAAAAATGTCTATAGGCACTAATATGTTACACAAAACCACAAGTTATGAATACACGAACAATGAGATGAGATGGACTATCGAAGGGATTGTAGAAATTACGACATGAGATATCTTACAATGAAACCTTGTGTGTTATTAATGGTGAAATAATCATGAGTCCTTCTTTCCAAGATTCAAATCAAGCCCTCACCACTTTGTAGTGACATCGCATCACTTCATCATGTTGGCAAACAACCATAAGACTATCAAAGTCGCAAGGAGTAACATCACTTAGCATTTTGTCCAAGGGAGAAGCTTTATTATGGCATACTTATTATATTTTTTCTTCATTTTCACTTTTTTTTATTCTGAGAAGCTACCAACCTTTAAGAATGGGTACATGTCTTTCCAGTGGGACCTGTAGAAGTTTATTTAGTGCTGTTTTAAGTTACTCTTACTCCCATTTTTTGTTAGATCTACAAGGATATGGTTGCAACCTCAGCAACATGATAGAACATATAGAAGTGGCCAAAGAGAATCCACAAAATTCCTTGATGTCACACCCTTCACATTTCTCCTTGGTTCTACACTCTTCTATCTGAACACAATGATTACAGATTTATTATTAGGTTGGATGATGGAAAAGATTATCATTATGACTAGGGCAAGAACCTCTTTTTAATGGAATGAGTAAAAGGATGGCATGGTCTTAATGTCCAAATAATTAGTCCCTTATGACTTGACAACATAGAGAGAGCCTCATCTCAATGGGTAACATGATCATTTTATTCACAAGCAAGATTACATAACAAAGAAAATGAAAATAACAACTAGAAAAAAATTGGAAGAAATAGGAAAAATTGGATCAAGAAATAGGAAAATGACAAAAAGTTGCAAAACAGAATGATGAAAAGCACTTAAGAATCCTAATGATTAGAATGGGGGTAACCCCCACGACTAAACATTTGGTCATGAAAAGGATTAATAAGTGGATAAATAGGATCTATGCATGTATGAAACGTTGGTAACCGTTCATGCCCTAGCCACTGGGTGTTTGTTGGTGGTGTGGTGGCTGGGTAGAAAAATTGTTGATCACACACGTGATGGTTAAATTTATGGTGGGTTAGGTTATGAGGTGTGTTAATGTTATGGATGGCTAGCCCATGATTACAACCTTGATCATGATATGGTATGCATGGATTTATTTGTCTCCCCATACTATTAGATTCATTGGTTGGATTTGGGATTGGCGTACTGATGGATGATGATCCTTGTATGTGATTAGAGGATGTTGGTTGAGACAAGGAAGGTGGTGCACCAGATTGGCCTTTTGTTGGCTCAGATGATATGGTGGGTCAATGCAGGGTCTGCTTTGGCTTACGTCCTTTTCTCCAGAAAGGATGTTTCCTACATTGCAGTTGAGACCCACTAGTATTAGCATGTTTATGCACATTTGCAGCACAAGTGACATTCATTTGTTGATATTGTGGTGTGAAACCTTCTTGTATTGCTGGAAGTGGCATATAATGAGGTGGAGTGTGAGAATATCGAGGGTAGGATGGATGGTAAGAGGCGTGAGGTGGTGATCCCTCAAGGGATGTCATGGGTTGATGGTACCTAGGAGAGTGGTAGTGGTGATTTGAAGTAGAAGATGTAGAACTAGTTGGAGAAATATGATGTTGAACGTAATATCTTTGTAGTTTTGGTAGATAGGAAAATTAGTATTGATTTGGTGGTGGCCTTCCTCATGACTATGGTTGTTGCCATTATGGTTGATGACCATGTTGAGGCTAGTAATAAGTCCTTCTAGGATGGTATGATTGATCGTGGGACTATCTATAATTACCTTGTGGAAGAGGAAACCTCTTGGGCATGTGCTTTTGCATAAACTTTGGATTTAAGGCACCTACCCAATACTCTTGTAGATGCAACAAGACTGGGAAATGACCCTTCGAATGGTCATATATGTAAATTTTTCATCCATTATTTTCGTTTGTGGTTGAGTCTATAGCCTCACTTTCTTTAGTCATTTTTCCTATTTACCAAAAAGTATTCCTAGTTGTTTCTTGATTCTATGTTCCTTTGGTTATTGTGATTGCCTAGCTTGTTTTGTGTAATCCTCTCCTCGACTGTCTCAATGAGAGTTGTAACATTTTCACATATCCATTTGGACATCCTAATAAACTTTGCTTCAAGTTCATCAATAGATTTTTGTATTGGCAAGGTTTATTGTGGAATCACCTTATTGAGAGTGGTTTCGTTCTTCTCATCATAGATTTGGACCTCCTTTTGTTGAATAGTTGGGTCCCATTGATGTTTGTTGATATTCTCCCATTTACATATCTCTCCATCTTATTTTTCCACATGCTCAATTAGCTCTTTGATCTGATGGGCTTGGAGCTTGTATAATTGCCTTAGAGCATACATCCCAAGGGTCTTCCTGGTTTCATTACAAATCCCATTTATGATGTGGAAAAGTTACCTTTACTTGGAGAAGCCATGACCTGGGTATTTATTCAGCAAGGCATAATATCTATCTAAGGCCATGTCCAAGGGTTCATGTTGTTCTTACTTCCACTCTTGGATCTGTCTCCTCAAGTTGGACACTCTTGCATAGGTTTGATATTTCTCATTAAATAGCTCCAGCATTGTGGACCATCGTCGGATTGAATTTGGTCTCAACAATCTATACCATACTTTGGCTTTATTAATTAGTGTGGAGGAGTATAATAGAGATCCTTCCCTCTGAAAGAAGGAAATTATATTTTATGAAGATGAAGAAGAGTCATCACTTGAAGAGATGGTGAATAAAAAGACTTTGCCCATTAAAAAATTTGAGTCAGAGGTATCGACAAAGGTGGATCAAATGTGGAACTCTCTAGATGAAAAATTTTAAACTATCCTAAAAATAGTAGATGAGTCTAGAGAACAAAGTAGTGATCAAGAGAGAAGGAAAAAAAAAAGAAGCTAAGTATGCATGTAACAAGGGTAAGGGCAAGGTTTTTGTCATTGAAGAGGTTGTGGATTTAGACATAGATAATGATGGCGGATGTGAGATATGCTAATATGACCATCCTAAAGGATGTTGCCTAGTAGTGTCACATCTGCAAGAGTTTGAGGTGTATGCACTAAACCTACGGTTAAATAAACAAAAAACACCCAGAAGATTACCTTATCCTCAAGGTAACCCAAGGAAATTCCACCAACCCTTGACATATTATTTGAGTGGAGCTCCACCACAATCGAATGAATAGTATCAATGGTGGCAACACCCAAAATCATGGGGGATTCCACTACCACATCAATAGTACCCTTACCATCAACATGACCCATACAAGTATTACATTCAGCAATCTCTCCACGTGACTCTATTAGTCACGTCGCTCTTCAGCCTCACTACCAGAACCTCGAGTACTATAGAAATTCTTCTAGGAGTGATGCCCCACATATGTACTATCCTTATCATCTATCTACATCTCTTCCACTCTCATCTTCATTACCACTTGCTCCAACTATGCAGGGCAAGATTCCTGCCAAGCCGTAGTAATGTAACACAAGGGCTGTCAATCTTCAACCTATTGTTGGTTCGTACAACCAATCAAAGAAGACACCTTTCTTTAGAACCAAGAATCCAACCAAGTCCTTACAACCACAAGCGGCTAATTACCCAAACACCTCATCATCATTTAAATCTTCAGAGCTTCCTTTGAACCAAAAATCGCACTTAACGCACATTGTCATGTTAACCCATGCAATCACTGATTGGATTAAAGTTGGCCATCTTCCTAGGAAACTTTGAGATCCTAGAAGTTCTCTTATTTATTTGCAAATCATTGGAAATGAGCCTTGCAAAGCTCTTTTGGATTCAGGTTCTGGTGTTAATTTGATCTCCCAAGAAATGTATAAAGTTTGGAACCTACCTCTACTAAAGAAGAGTAACATTCATTTAGAGTTGGTTGACCAGTACATCACTATTCCACTAGGACTAGTGGAGGACATTGTCACCACTATTTGTGGGTGGTCATATCCATCCGATTTCCTAGTGATCCAAATTAACCACTACAAGAAGGACTTCCCAATCATAATGGGAAGAGCATGGCTAAGTACGATTGATGTGCACCTAGGAATACATGATCTTTTCCTAGAGATATATAAAAAAGATATGTTTGGGAGGATTAAGAAGAAGAAAGTTCCATGCATTACATACAATGACATAGGGTGCAACTACGTGTAGAAGTTCTAGTTTGTACAATGCTTAACATTACCTACATGCAACTAGTGTGCACAAGTAATTGATATACAAAGATGCCTATATGCAATAGCCACAAGATAGGAAGGCACTGAGTGGCTAACAGCTAACCTAGAGAGCAATTCAACTTTATGCATGGAACCAATTGAGAGCTTGACTTGTGCCTATATCAATAGCATAGATGCATTGGAGCAAGTCCATCACCAACTTCCAAGTACGAACACCGAAATATCAATTGGGGGAAGTTGGAAATTCCTAACAAGTTTAAGCAGGAGCCCCTTGAATTAAAATCATTGCCCACCGATATGGAGTTTGCATTTCTCAAGAATGGAAAATCAGTAATGATTAATGCTAAGCTTGCTCCTCAACAAAAAGAAAGACTACTATAGATGATGAACAAATGGTCAAAAGAATTTGCTTGGTCATATCCCGAATTAACTAGGATAGATCCTAGGATATGCCAACATAGAATTTACACTGACCCCTCTTTGAAGCCTCGATGACAACCACAAAGACAACTGAACCCAAAGCTTAAGTAAGTAGTTAAGAAAGAAATTGAACAACTTCTGAAGGCTAGGTTCATCTACCCCATTGTTGATAGTGGATGGGTTAGTCCATTAGTCATTGTGCCTAAAAATGTTGGTAAATGGAAGGTGTGTATAGACTTTAGGCTACTAAATATTCCAACATTTAAAAATCATTTACCATTATCATTTATTGACCAAGTCTTAGATACCATTGTAAGGCATTGTTACTATAGTTTTTGGGATGGTTATAGTGGGTACACTCAAATCCAAATAGCACCAAAAGACCAAGCCAAAACTACATTACGAGTCCTTGGGAGACATTTGCATATAGGAAGATGTCGTTTGGCTTGTGCAATGCTCTAGCAACGTTTCTACGTTTGGTTCTTAGTATAATTCAGCAGCAAATAGGGCATGGTGTGAAGGTTTTTATGGATGATTTCTCCACCTATGGAGTGAACTTTGGACAAGCATTGGACCAATTAGAGCAAGTACTGAAATGATGTGTTGAAACCAACCTAAGGCTCAATTGGTAGAAAAGTCAATTAATGGTCCAAGAGGGCATTGTACTAGGGCATAAAATTTTGCAAACAGGGATAGAGGTAGATCCTGAAAAAATTAAAGTCATCCAAGGAATCACTCATCAACCTGAAACTATAAAAGATGTCCAATCATTCCTTGGACATACTGGATATTATAGATGCTTCATCAAGAACTTTTCGAAGATTGTAAAATTGTTGGTAGAATAAACGAAAAATGATGTATCCTTTAAATGGACCAAGGAATGTGAGTTAGCCTTCCAAACCTTGAAGCAGAAGCTCATGGAAACACCCATTCTATAAGCTCTTGACTAGTCCAGACCATTCCATATAATGACTGATGTGTCCAATTTTGCTTTAGGAGCCATACTTACACAGTTAGATGAGCACAAAGATCCCTATTACATTCATTGTATAAGTTGAAGTATTGCTGGTGCACAACTCAACTCTACCACAACAGAAAAAGAGTTAATGGCCATGGTGTTTGTACTAGAGAAATTTAGGTACTATGTATTAGGCTATAAGGTATTAGTATACATAGATCATAGTGTGACTCAGTTCCTTATGAATAAACCAATGGTGAGCCCTCGCATCATACGATGGTTTGTGATCTTACAAGAGTTTGATCTCACAATAGTAGATTGTAGAGGCATCGAGAATGTTGTTACCAATCATTTATCTTGGTTGTGATGGGACAACAAAGAGGAAGAATACCCAATTTCTAATCATTTCCCTAATGAACTCCTCTTTGTAGGTGTAATAAATAATCAATCACCCACAGATATAAATTGGTATAGTAGCATTCTTACTTATCTTCTTACACAAGAAACACCATAAGGATTGGACATTAAAAAGAAACAACAATTTCTCCATCGAGTCAAACATTTCATGAAAATCAACAGACACCTTTACAAGGTATGTTCTAGTGGCTTGGTTCGATGGTGTGTTTCCAATGCAGATAAATTGTGAGTTCTCCAAGATGCTCATGACGGCCCTTGTGGGGGTCATTATGCTAGGAGATGAACAACCATTAAAATCTTGCTTGTAGGATATTATTGGCCTACATCATTTCGGGCTGCCCATCATTTTATCCAATCTTGTGTGCACTGCCAATGCGATGGGGGAATGATTGCTAGGATAGAGGGTCCACAACAATGGATTTAGCCCTTAGAACCCTTTGACATATGGGGTATTGATTTTATGGAGCCTATTACACTGATGTCTAATGGAAAAGCATACATTGTTGTTGCGATTGACTATTTTACAAAATGGGCAGAAGCAGCCACCATTACCCGACTATACATCATCTACTGCTACACGATTGATTCAACAAAAAATCATAAACAGGTTTGGCATGCCTTGTGCACTTATTTCTAATAATGGTACACATTTGACAGGTGTGACTTTTTAGAAGTTGATGCAATGCTTAGGAGTTGAGCATAAGCTAACTATACCATATCATCCTCAAGAGAATGGTCAAACTGAAGTCACCAATAGGGAAATCACAAAAATTTTGACATGAACCATTAGCAAATATAGGTGAGATTGGAACACCAAACTGAATGATGCTCTTTAGGCCAACCGCTCCACATGGAAACTCCCTATAGGCTACTCTCCCTATGAGTTAGTATANAACTGCACAAGGCCTTCAACAAACAATGTCATGACCTAAGAATTAGAAAAGTCAAATACCAAGNACCTTGACCTCAGTCTAGCATAGAAAGAATGGTTAATGAATCTTAAGTTGCTAGATGAAAATCGATTAGTCGCCCTGTCATCCAATGAACTGCACAAGGCCTTCAACAAACAACGTCATGACCTAAGAATTAGAAAAGTCAAATACCAACTAGGATATAGGGTTCTTTATTAGAATCCCACACATGTGCCACAATGAATTAAATTTCAAATGTTGTGGGAAGGACCTTATATCATTCATGAAACTTTTCCTTCAAGGGTCATGATGATCTATAAACTTGGAAGCTGGATAAAAAATTATTGGTCAACATCCAACAAACCAAATCTTTCCATGAGCCCAAAACGGCTAATACTAACACTACCTCTGTTGATGGACATCCCTACTCATTATTTTGGATCTCCTCATTCCAACTTAGTCATGGGGGAGATGGCCACCAGTGCTAATTATTCTAAGCCCTCAGTTTCGTTTGTCTTTTTTATTTTACACATTTTTCATATTTACTTGTTTTTTTTACACCATCATTAATATATTTACTATTTCTTTCTCTATTACATTTTGTTTGATTTATTCTCATTTATCATATAATAAGTGCTCATGATGGTGGGTTGTACTATAATGGTGTTGATTGCTAATGTTTGGTTTTTACCTTTGACTTTTAATGTTGATGCTAAGATATGGTTTCTTTTGATAAAATAGGCAATGAGTCCATGTCATCCATTCATCCATTCAACTCTATGGTCTCCCTTTATTTTGGAAATGTATTGTCCCTTTTTCTAATCAAACCTATTCATGAATTTGTGGCTTGGTATTCTTTAAATCAAAGAAAGATTCAAATGGATTGAAAAAGGTGTGACTTCAAGGGGATTCGATGCATTTGTGCTAGCTATTCTCTTGGGTACTTGACTATTTTTCATAGGTCTTCTACCATTTCACTATTGAATAATATCATGAAGTTGAATGAATCAAATAAGTCTTTGCATGGTGTGGTTCCCACTCAAAAAAAAAAACTGGTGGAAATTGAAAGCACACCCCTTAGACATAATAAAGGAACATGGGTTATAAGCACTGGTTATGGCACTGGAAAGACATGTTACCCATGCCTAAAGGTTCCCTCTAACTAAGGCCCTTTTTCACTTCCTGCTTCTCCATTCTTCTCTTTTTGGAATGGTGGTTGCTCTATGAAAGCATTCTTATTGCTTCAGGAGGATGGGTTTGTTAAGTGTGTTGATGCGAGGTCACTGGATGTGGTTAGCTTTAATCTGGATTTGGACCAAATTTTATTAAGTTACCTTAAACACATAATACACAAGGGAGTTTACACAACCTTGATTTCGGGATTCCATTCCATTCTCTCTTCTCTTTCCATCTTTCTTCCTGTATTCTACATCATTGCTGATTTATGATTAGTCTATATCTTGGTTGATGCATTGTTATTCTTTGGTAAATTCTTATGGTGAATTCTTAACTATTATCTCCATATTCCATTCCTAGAGCCTATGGACTCTTTGATTTGTGGGTATAAAGGGCATAAGCCTGCTTTGGGGAGGACCCACTAGCATTCCTTTTTGGTGCAATTGTTAAGCTATTTCCTTTAAACATTTCTTGCAATAAACTATTTCTTGTTTCACCCCATCCATGACATCCATTTTTGTTTTTCTCTTCCCTTCTATACATTTTGATTAGCTTCACCATTGTTATTCCTCTTATCTTCTTTTTTTCTTTCATTTTCCATCCTATTGCTACTAGAGGTTCACTCTTAGTCATGGGTGCCTATCGCAAAATTTTCCATTTCATTACTTATCTCACCCCTACACCTTGGGCAGTTATCACTTACAAACCTCTAACCCAATATCTGCCATACCCACAACCTAGCCAATGAGTTTCATATCAAGGCAAGTTATCAACTGCATTATATCTTATCTATCCTTACTAATTCATGATTTTGTTGGATTGGGATAGGAGGGAGCACTCAAGATGGACTGAAGCTAGAGCATTGACACAAGGAACATGCTTAGTCATGTGGCCATGGATAAACAACGATGTGCACCTTTTTGACATTGGCAGTAACACGCTTCATTTTATTTTCTCGCTCTCGCTCTTCAAGCTGTCAAATGAGGGACTAGGTGTCATCTATGTACAATGTTCACCACAATGGTTATGAACACTAATGCTATAATACGTTTGTCAATATGTTCACTAGGCACTTTGAGTTTGTCATTCCATGTCACTGTGAGTTGTCGTTCAGTTAATAATCCCATACCTTCCAAATATTTTGTAAGGAACTCGATGACAAGTTTTCATTTAGTCGTGGGGGTATGATGAGTCACCAAATAAGAAACCTAATATTGAACCCATGATATTGGACCCTCGATATTGGATACACAATATTGAATGGGCCAAGCAACATCGGACATGTGATGTCAGAGCCTATCTCGTTGGCTATAAATAAGAGATAAAAGCGCTTGGTCTAGGAGAGTAATTTTTCAGTTCTTTAGCTGAACTCTTGCAATTTTTCCCTTCCCGAGTTAGAATTATTTCTAAGTGTCCACAGTAGGAGTCATAAAGTGAACAAATCTTTATTCAAGCATTGTGTACCTAAGCACACCTTGTGTCCGAAAATAAAGACGAACTTTGTGATAAACCTTGCAACATTTAGAATAGCTTAATTATTACATTTAATGTTATTTACTATTATTTTATGCTTTTAGTAGTTAATTAATGTTATTTCCATAGAATTATTAATTATCAATTACCAATGAATTAGCACAGTTAGCATGACCACTTCGAGCATACATGGAACACTTGGTAACCCAGTAACGACTAGCATTTAGTAATCCCAGTAGTGTTACATTGGTTCAAGATGTGTTTGGAGAGTGGGAATAGATGCTAGTATTAGGATTTGATTCACATTAGAGTTCCAAAAACCCATTAGTTAATTAAATATTTTCATTGCACACACTTAGGAGACTAAGATAGAAAATATAAAAAACATAAAAAATCATATACCTCAAGTTTACTTAACCATACAATTGTGCCTTACAAGTAAGCTTGGAAAGACAACAACTGCATAACTCATCCTTGTTCTGTGTAGGTGCATAAGCACTTAATCCTTGGAGTTCAACTAGATCATGTGTGAATGCTCGTATTCATATGGTTGGGCGTAGGGGTACCTTACCGCTCATCACTTACACACCACAAAAAATGATGTGTTTGAAAGGAAGAATCAAATGATTTTAAACATGGTGTGAAGCATATTAATGATGAATGGAGTTCTGTAAAGATTTTGGCTTGAAGCAGTAAGTTGGAGTGTTTATGTTTTGAATAGAAGTCCCATGTTTTCTATTTAAAACATTACACTTGAAGAAGCTTGGAATGGTCATAGACCAAGTGTTGGTCATTTTAGAAGTTTTAGTTGCATAGCTTATGCTCATATCCCATATGAGAAGAGAAGAAAGCTAGATGATAAAGGAGAAAAATGTATTTTTCCTGCTGTCAGCAAGTAGTCCAAAGCCTACAAGCTATATAATTTTGTGACTAAAAAATTTATTATTAGTCATGATGTGCTTTTTGATGAAGATAGGTTTTGGGCTTGGGAAGATAATAGAGCTCGACAACATATTCCAACAAGTTTCAATGATGATGGAGAAAGAAAAAAGGACTCACCTATGGAGAATGAGGAACACAATAGATCTAGCTCCAATAACCCCACAAAGTCCACTAGCTCCTATAACTAATGAATTATCAAGGGAACAATCTGATGTAGCAAATAGCTCACACTCTCAACGTGTTAGAAGATGACCAACTTGGATGGAGGATTATGAGGTAGAAGGAATAAACCACAACAAAGATCCACTTACTCATTTTGCTCTATTTTTAGATCTAGTAACTTTCAAAGATGCTATTAAAGAATCAAAGTGGAAAATGGTGATGGATGTTGAAATTGCAACCATTGAAATAAATAACACTTGGGAGTTGATAGGGCCTTCCAAAAGGGCAAAATACCATTGGTGTGAAGTGGGTGTACAAGACAAAGTTGAAGGAGAATAGCAAAGTCAACAAGTACAAAGGACATTTAGTAGAAAAAGGCTATAAGCAAGAGTTCGGGGTCAATTATAAAGAAGTTTTTTCTTAGGTTGCAAAGCATGATACAATTAGATTAGTGATTGCTTTGGCTATGCAAAATTCATGGCCTATCTTTTAGTTGGACGTGAAATCGGCATCCTTGCACAAAGACTTGGAAGAATGGGTATTCATTAATCAACCTCCTGGTTATATTAAGACTGGAAATGAGCATAAAGTGTATAAATTGAAGAAGGCTGTATATGGACTAAAATAAGCTCCAAAAGCTTGGTATAGTTGAATTAAAGCTTATTTTTTGAAGAAAGATTTTAGCAAATGTCCATATGAACATACACTTTTTATATCAAAATTGGAGATGGAGGGAAAATGTTGTTTGTGTGCTTATATGTTGATGATCTAATTTATATGGGAAATGATGAATCCATGTTTGAAAACTTCAAGAAGTATATGATGATTAAATTTGATATGTCAAACCTTAGTTTGTTGCATTATTTTCTTGGCATAGAAGTTGTTCAAATGTTTGATGGTATTTTTTTTTCTCAAAAGAAATACATCCAAGGGATTTTAGATAGGTTTTAGATGAAGGATTACAACTCAGTGAGCACCCCAACTAAGTTTGGTTCAAAGCTAACTAAAGATCAAGAAGGGAAGAAGGTTGACAACATGCTTTACAAGCAAATTGTAAAAACCTTTTATGTATTTAACAACAACAAGGCCAAACATAATGCATTCTATAAGTTTAGTAGATATATGGAAAGCCCAACAGAGATGCATTTATTTACTACCAAGAGGATCATTCGTTACTTGCAAGGTACAAAAACATTTGGGTTGTTCTACAGGAAGGGAGACAAGTCAATTTGATTGGCTTTATTGACAACAACTATGCTAGGGATCAAGATGATCAAAAAAGCACTCCAAGATATGTTTTTAAGCTTGGTTCATGCACTATTTCATGGCCATCAAAGAAGCAACCAACCATTACTTTATTGACCATCAAAGCTAAATTTGTAGCTGCAACTTCATGTGCCTATCAAGCTATTTGGTTGAAGAAACTTAAATAGTTACATTTTGAGCAACAAGGAGCCATGGAAATTTACCATGAAAGCAATTCAACAATTAAACTTTCAAAAAATCTAGTTCTCCATGGACAAAGTAAGCATACAGATGTGAAATATTACTTCTTAATTGATCTAATGAGTAATGGAGTCACTGATCTCATTTTCTACAAAAGTAAAGAATAGGTTGTTGATATTATAGCTAAGCCTCTCAAATTGGTTATGTTTCTAAAGCTAAGGAAATTGCTTGGTATTTGCACTTTGGAAGAAACTGCACAACTTGAAGTAAATTGAATGTTGAAGAGAATTTCAGTTTAACAGAGGGTGTTAAGAAATGTGGCTCTATCATTTAGTGATCCTAGTCTTTAGGAGTTTGTTAATAATGGAGAATCATGTTATTAGCCCCTTGTTCTTAGATGTATTGATTTTCTAGATGTAGTTGGTTGTTTTCTATTAGTGTGCTACATGTTTTCCATGTATCATGTTGCATGTTATCCATTTGGAGTGTTGCATGTTATTCATTTGAAGTGCTACATGTTGGACAAGTGTCATGCTACATGCTGTTCATATTGATTCCTTGGCCTATAAATGGGCAGCTTCTATCTAATGTTGTGTGTGGAAGCAATAAAAAAAATTCTCATTTGTGTTTTCTTTGTTCTCTCTATTTTTAACAATAAATTCATCCAATGGAATTTTTTACAATATGATGATTTAGAGACTTTCTTATTATTGCATTGTTGTAGAGTGAATATCTTTATTAAACTAAGCTATTTTTAGTCCTAAAATCTTTTCAAAAATCAAGTTGTTGATATTGTAGGTGCAGTTGAAGCCCACAACCTATATAATCTGCAAATTGGATTTTATCATTATCAAGTTGTTTAGCTTATGATTGTACAAATTCATACACAATATCGCACACACACCTTAGAAAGGACAAGTATGAATTCATAATTTAACTCTAAATGTATATAAGATTTACTTAAAGCAAATTGAAAGTATGAAACTACATGCATCTATCTAAAATGTGATGCTAACCAATTCTTAGGTACTTAATGTTTGTATCATTTATGTTTTTATTCCATTCTCAAATATGCAAGTTAATCATTATGCATTTTAACTTTGCCACACCTTGGCTTTTAAAGCTAGCTATACTAAATCCTTTTTTTTATTGTAAACATTGCATGTCTTTAGTCCTTTAAGCACCTCCTCTTGTATATTTATACAAATTATGTAAGTAAAAAATGTAGAAAAATACCATAGTATTAATATCTTATTTATGCATACACTATATCACAACCATAGGATAGTGGGTAGGTATGAAAATCAAAATTTTTTAAAACAATATTATATATACCTTACCTTATAGGGACCATTACTTGGAGGTGATGGTAAGAAACTTGTTTCTCAAGTCATAAGACCTATATTTGGGCATGGGTGCAGCCACTCAAAAGAGGTTAGGATTTTGCTTATCCATTATCTTTCGAGGACCCACCTTGGCAGAACAAGCATTAAGCCTCTAGGTGATTATTCGTTTTATTCCCTAGACTATACAATTAACCTAATGAAACACCGTTAAAAATCGCGAGTCGGCCTCAGGCAAAGATTCGCAATTCAAGCAAGGGCACATCTCAGCATTCCAGAGGGGGGAATAAGACAGAGCAACGCCAAGAGGCGCATAGCATCAAGTCCGCAACTTCCTAGGCAGATTCCTAATCTTTCTATGCTTTTGTTGTTTACGCTATATCACGCGACATAACATAATGACACTCAGCGTGATGGTGTTTCGACATAGTCCGGCATCAGAAGGATAGTTGCTTCAGCATAGGGAGAAGCTTAAGCAGCGTGATATGCATTTTATTCAAGGACAAGTTTACGCTCTATCACGCACGGCAGCGTAATGAGCGTAATAAGCTCCAAAATAGTCGAAGGCAGAGTCTAGAGAAGCACAACAGTTCGACACTTTTTTTTCTTGTAGCGCATGAATAGCTTGTTTTTACGCTCGTTACGCGGCGGCGCGTATCATTGCGTATTTATCATTAAGTTAGTCGTTGTTTACGCTTCATTATGCGCAGTTGCATAATGAGCGTAAATTAGACATTGTTTACGCTTGAATACGCGCAGTTGCGTAGTGAGCGTAAATTAGACATTGTTTATGCTTCGTTACGCGTGGCTGCGTAATGAGCGTAAGACAATTTTGGGCCTGTTGTTTTAATACTGGATTACGCTCATACACGCAATACAACGCGAATGAGTGTAATACAGCCTGAAAGCAATTGAAGCACGCTCAACATGTACCTGCTCTTCACACGCACAACGCGCAAACGAGCGTGTTGTGTGTAGTCACAGTCTGACTTAAAATGGTCATG
>MNCI01008135.1:224838-243317 GCA_015680685.1 Gnetum montanum | reverse complement strand
GAGGTACAACGACGTCGAGCATAATTGCTTAGCATTAGTTTTTACGCTTAAGAAATGTAGGCATTATCTTTTTCGTAGTGATGTTAACGTCATCTGTAAAAACAAGATTCTTAGAGCCATTACGCATAGCTTATACGAGAGTAGTAAAATAGCTCACTGGAAGGCTATCACAGCAGAATTCGATCTGCACTATATTGGCCAATCATCCACGAAAAGCCAGGCAGTAGCTGACCAGTTAATAACTTCACCGATTAACAATCAAGCAACCATAGAGCCAGAGTTCCCTGATGAACATGTACATAGTCTAAGCCCTGTCTCAATAGGCCTCGAAGCAACGTTGTACTTCGATGGAGCTTCAACTGCCAGAGGTGGCAGTGCTGCCACTGTTATTACACTATCGCCTGAGGATGTGCGTCTACACGCTTACCGCTTGACTTTCCCTTGTACGAGCAATGTGGCAGAGTACGAGGGGCTCCTCAGGGGATTACTAACTGCCGGTGAACTAGATGTTCAACACCTGGCAATTAGGGGCGATTTGATGTTCAACACATTTGCAGCCTTACTGCGATCAGGCTAAAGATCTTCTGAAGCAATTTATGACCTTCGACGCCCAACACGTCCCACGGACTGATAATACGTTGGCCGACGCACTGGCCACCCTGGCTTTACACGTGCCTTCACACCTGTTTAACACCTTCCCTGCATTGATTACAGACTGCGCAGACCCTATCATTCAGATGACACAAATCTCCTCTCTGCTCGAGGAAAGCACGCCTGAGTGGTACGATAATATCAAAACTTATCTTTTACAGGGTGAGCTACCATCTGCATTAACGCGCGCACAGAAAGACGCAATCCGTAAGCGGGCTAGGCAATACGTCATCATCGGAGACAACACTCTCTGTAGGCGCTCCTTCGATGGCGTGTTGCTTACTTGCGTAGACAAAGACCAAGCGCAACACATAGTCGGCGAAGTTCATGAGGGACTATGTGGTGGCCACGTAGCACCACGGGCTATGGCCCTAAAAATCCATCGCTTAAGATACTATTGGCCACGCATGGAAAAATACTGCCTGACAAAGGTTAAAACTTGTGACACATGTCAGTGTCATGCAAACCTCATCCACGTGTCACCCACAGAATTGCATACAACGCAGATAACATGGCCATTTCAACGATGGGGACTGGACATCATAGGACCCATCACACCAAAATCTTCTGCAGGACATAGCTTCATTATTACCACTACTGAGTATTTTACGAAGTGGGTAGAAGCTGTCCCCCTGCGGAAAATCACATCCCAACAGGTTTGCCATTTTATCTTGGACAACATAGTAACCAGATTTGGTCTCCCAATGACTATTGTGACTGACAATGGGCCACAGTTTAGTAGCGCGGAAACCAAATCCTTCTGTGATAACCTAGGCATTAGACAGTCTTTTTCCTCCCCTTATTACCCGCAGGCGAATGGTCAAGCTGAAGCATCAAACAAAATAGTCATCAATCTGCTCAAGAAAATGCTCGACGGCAACAAGAGACGGTGGCATGATAAAATCCTCTATGTGCTATGGGCGTACCGTACTACATGTAGGACAGCTACAGGTAGTACGCCCTATAGTCTGGTTTACGGATCTGAAGCAGTGCTACCTCTCGAATTGCAAATTCCTTCTCTGAGAATGGTCCTCTCCACCATTATAAATGAGGCTCAACACACCGAGTCTCAGATAATGGATTTGGATTCAGTAGAAGAGAAGCGGATACAGGCTCTTGATGTGATTGAGAAATATCAAGATAAACAGAGACAAAAGCATCATCACAATCTTCAGCAGCATCTGATCAAGAAAGGAGACCTAGTCCTCAAAGCCGTGTGTGAGCCAGCAGGAAAATTCTCAGCGAATTGGGAAGGGCCCTTCTCGGTGGTCGACGCATATAGCAACGGAGCTTTCAGACTAGCAGACATCAACGGCAACGAATTAGCAAATCCTGTAAATCATGTGTACTTGAAGCGGTATTACATTTAGCAGTATCTACAGCGCGAGTAATCAGGTATGACCACCATCGTCCGCTACGACGTAAAACTGGAACCAGACGTCCGCTACGACGTAAAACTGGCACTGATCGTCTGCTACGACGTAAAACTGGCACTGATTGTCCACCACGACGTAAAACTGGCATGCCTTGCATGCGTCCGCCACGATGCTAAACTGGCAGGTGGTAACCGTCCGCTACGACGTAAAACTGGCAATGTTGTACAGGTCCGCCAAGATGAAAAGCTGGCATCTTTTGCACGCGTCTGCCACGACGCTAAACTGGCAAGGGTAAGTAGCCGTCTGCTGAGATGTAAAACCAGCACAGATCTGTCCGTGGGTCATGACGTGAAACTGACATCCATAGCACGGTCTGCTGAGACCATAAATTAGACATACCACCATCCGCTACGACGTAAAACTAGCACTTCTCGGTCTGCCCAGACTTTAAACTAGGACCATGGTCTGCTGAGACTTAAAACCAGTGACGGCAGTCTACCAGGACTTAAGACTGGGATGTACAGACTGCTACCATGTAAATCAAGTGAGCGTGATCATCTCTGTACAGCTGCACAGCCAACGGGGTGGGATGCTGAGATAGTCCCAGCGTCGCCACCCCACCGACATCCTACCGATTTCTCAGATAAGCTAAGAGGCATCTTACTGATCCCTCGGAGATGCCGCCACCACGCCCACCGCAGTGGGAGTACCTCTGAGAGTTTCGCCTCACTAGCTGGAGCCCCGACAAAATCCTCGTCGACAACGGCCTCGGGACTCTCCGCCAATCATCGCTATCGGACGTCGGCTTCGCAGATTCATCTAGCCGGTTCCTCATACAGCCAGTTAGGTGCACTGTGTCTGATGCCTTTTGGTGAAGATATGCTGGGCCAATCGTCAGGATTGGCGGCTCCGCCCGCGTGCTCCGGCACCTTCTTTACAGCCCATTCGCTCTATCTCACATCAAACGGCGTTTGTTTCAAGAACCTCGCCCCTTGTTCATGAGCAATGGTGTCCTCTGTTTTCTTTTGTGGTTGCAAGTTACTTGCCTTGGAGAATGTTGTTCAAAGGTGCGTCCATCTGAGTGGTGAAGTACAACAGCGTGTTGAAATGGCTGCTCAGGGTTGCCCGACCACTTAGCTCTGCATGCCTATACCTCGCACAATCCTACCCTTAACTCTTGTTTCCTTCATCCCCACCACCCGGTTCCCATACGTAAAACCTACATACGCAAGTATTCATTTTCCGCACTCACGCTAGCAGAGACATCACAGAAAGTGATGCGCAACGCTCCTTTTGCATGCATTCCTGCTATAATCGGTGACAGAGAAACCTCAGACTGACGCGCTACGCTCGTCTGAAAGCATTCCTGTTGACATCAATGTGCGTACGTTTCTGCGCGTCCGAGCGTATTTCATACCCCTACCATCATAATTCATTTTGCATCTTCCTCGAACCTGTTTCCAGCCATATCCTTCTATCTCCCATTTCCTCTAGCTTTGCTCTTCCATGGTGACAAGGCAATCCTTGAGTAGCCATGGATGGACGTTGTTCTTTCTTCTACCGATCCGGTGTTTCGTATTCTTTGTCGACGTCTTTCGGGTAAGCCCTCCAACCGTCCACAAAGAGGGGCCATTGAAACACCGTTAAAAATTGCGAGTCGGTCTCAGGCAAAGATTCGCAATTCAAGCAAGGGCGCATCTCAGCATTCCAAATGGGGGAATAAGACAGAACAACGCGAAGAGGTGCGTAACATCAAGTCCACAACTTCCTGGGCAGATTCCTAATCTTTCTATGCTTTTGCTGTTTACGCTATATCATGTGACATAACGTAATGACGCTCAGCGTGATGGTGTTTCGACATAGTCCGGCATCAGAAGGATAGTTGCTTCAGCATAGGGAGAAGCTTAAGCAGCGTGATATGCGATTTCTTGTGTATTTTGCTAAGTCTTTTGTTCAAGGATAATTTTACGCTCTATCACGCACGGCAGCGTAATGAGCGTAATAAGCTCCAAAATAGTCGAAGGTAGAGTCCAGAGAAGCACAACAGTTCGACACTTTTTTTTCTTGTAGCGCATGAATAGCTTGTTTTTACGCTCGTTACGCGGCGGCGCATATCATTGCGTATTTATCATTAAGTTAGTCGTTGTTTACACTTCATTATGCGCAGTTGCGTAATGAGCGTAAGACAATTTTGGGCCTGTTGTTTTAATACCGGATTACGCTCATACACGCAATACAATGTGAATGAGTGTAATACAACCTGAAAGTAATTGAAGCATGCTCAACATGTACCTGCTCTTCACACGCACAACACGCAAACGAGCGTGTTGTGCGTAGTCACAATCTGACTTAAAATGGTCATGCCAACGGAACCCGAAATATCTGGGACCCACGTCATCAGGGTTGCGCCTTTTCCACGGAGCGTTGCGGCCTATAAATACCTCAGTTGAAAAAGATACAAAGGTTGGCAAATCAGAGAAGTAGAGGCATTTTTCTGAGCAACAGAGCATTTATCACTTTGAGCGTCAGAAAATCAAAAGGGCAAGAGCATTTTCTGAGCAAGGAAACACTTATCACCTAGAGCAGAGAAATGAAGAGCAACCTTTTGACAACTGCTAACAGCATCATCTTTCAGCAAGAACAGAGCACAGTGCGCTTGAGCCTTAGCAACAAGAGAGAGCATTCCATTAGCGATCGCTGCCCTGTGCAGAATCTACTCGAAGCAAAGAAGCAGAACGCGGATTGTGAGATTGTCTCGCCCAGTTTGCAGACTCTACCGGTCAGAAACAATTGATCGACAGACCTTAGAGCTTGACCATCCTTGCATCACAGCTTTGGCCTACAAGGTAGATCGGACTTCTGTCTGGACAGTTTCCTTGTTGTTTTGTGCTCATTTTTACATCAAGTTATCGGGGGTCTCTCCCATTGTAACGTAACATACATTCTTTCAAAAATTGAAACATAGATCTTTGAAAATCACGCATTTCTCTTTTGATTAGTGTCTCTTCGGCGTGTTTGACATTATCAGCATAGCAATCCATCCACGTCGTTTTCCTCCCATTTCACGATCCCTCGAATCAAATCGCAGCACGCAAGGATCCGTAATCTTCATTGTTTTACTGACCCGTAAGTCCCTGTCTGATCGACAAGACCATTCAAGACGTCGCGGATTCGCTTTTTCCAGCATAGCCCTCACGCGGATCCATGGTTAAAACTATATACACAGAATCTCGATCGGTATTTCCGACTGCCGACGTTTTCTGTCGCTACACCTAATAGTTTGGTAAAAAAGAAGTTGCTTCAAAACTAAAACATGATCTTAATAATAAGAAAAATTTGAAGTAAAACATATCATAAATAAAGAAAAGAAACAATTGTAATATGATAGAACATGACAATGAGATGTTAGCCTAGTGGTATGGGTCTTAGCTTAGTAGCCTTAGGTCACAGGTTTGATCTACTAGATAGCATTGAGTTATAAATTTCTATAAATCTTGAGGTGTACCTATGTTTCAATTATTTCAAGTTCCAACACTCCTCTAATATGATAGAACAAGGAAAGATTCAAGTTTTTATTACCAAATTGGGTCCTTCTTTGTCACATTAAATTTTTTTTTTTTTTTGGTTTTGGCAAGGGCCCAATTACCAATTGGCTAGACGTTGTCACAAAAAATAAATAAATATGGTCATCATGCTAAGATAAGAGATGAACTTTACCAATTGGCTGGGCTTTGTTACAAAAAATAATAATTATAGTTATAACATTGGGTTAAGAGGTGAACTTTACTAGTTAATTGGACTTTATCACAAAAAATAAATAATAATAGTCATAATAGGCAACTACCATAACAAAGTATTTAACATTAGTTTGGGCTTTTTTCCAATGTGAAAATATTCTCCATAAAAAATGTAAGAATTCAATTCTTAGTAAGTTAATTCTAGGATTTTGTTTATTTGAAAAAAGAAAAAGTTCTCTAAGAAAAAAATTTGCATCCCACTTAAAATGTTTTCATCGTGTACCATCTTTTTCCATGTTCACAAGTCGAAAAGATTTGATTTTTTCGTAAAGGAAAAAGATTCTCTTGGCTAAAATATAGATTATATATGAAGCTAATACAGTCCTTACAACCTATCCTCACAAATTTGTTTCCCTCTAGGATAGAAAAAGGACTTCCTTTTGTTTAAGAGTTCCTTTATGCATGTTTACTTGACTCTAAAGGATTCCTTATTTAGAAAGTGAAGAAGACTAGGCTCTCCAAAGAAAGGCTTGTCAGATCCTAATGAGCAACGAGAGTCCCTTATGCCCAACCACACATATCACAAGCATTCATACACAATCTCATTAGATTTCATGGATGAGACTAGTGTGGTATCTAAATTGTTAAGTGTTAATCATAAGTCATTGTATTTTCACTTGGACTAGTGGTAGTTTTATCATGCGTGGTTTAGTCCAATGTGAGGCATAAGATTACGATGTTGTTGGGGTCTTGAACTAAATTAATCAATAACATAGAAATTAATTTTTTAATCTAATTAATAATAATATTAGATGAAATCAATGAACAAAATAAAATTTTTTTTGAAGGGTATCAATCCTTGAAGAAAAGATAGATTAAAAAAAGAAGAATGTTCTTGCTTCAAAGGATAATGAACAAATTTAATTGAAATTAGTAAAACTTGAATCCAAGTTAGAGGAAAATAAAAATGAATCTAATCTTAAAGGAATAGAGACAAAGACAAAATTTGCAATTGCAAAAGCTTTAAAAGAGTAAGATGAAAAGAGGACAAAAGAAAAAAAATGTATTTTCTAAGTATCCCAAAGACAAAGCATAAAATAGAAGAAATTTTATTTAAGAAAGTTGAAAAACTTATAGATGACATGTATATAATTTATCCAAAAATTCATAAAGTTTTTAGGTTTCCAAGTGGATGTTGTGAAAAGCCTCAACATGTAATTTTTAAGTTTTTATGATGTAGAAGAAAGAGTGCATATTTGGAGACATCAAAGCCACATGAAGTAAACTAGCAATGGGAAAAATGTTTGAATAAATAAGGATCTTACTTGAAAACAACTTGCATAAGGGATGAACAAGAAAAAAAAGGTTAAGGCAACCTACGAATAGGGTTTGGTAGCACACCTGAATGCTAGCAATGTGTTAGTCATTACAAATAAGAAATTTTTCAAAAATTATTCACAAAATGTATAGGCCCTTTAATGTGTGGATTTCTTAACATTGATGGTAGAATTGCACATAAAGTTATTTCTTTAACTACTATTAGCTACTTTGATATCTTTGATAATTTTAATTTTGTTGAAACTTGGGAAGATGCTAGTTTTATAGATTTTGTGGTTCCTAGATTTGTTAAATTTGTTGTAAGAAATACAAAACTAGGGTGAAGAGGTAGACCTTCTAGGGGCATTACAATGTTAGTGAAAAAAATCTCTTTAAAATTATATACTTTTAGAAAGAATTGATGATCATAACTAATATATTTGGCTAAAATTCTTATGTTAGCATGGTTATGCTTTTCTAGCTGTATGCTATTTTGCTCCTAGAGATGCAACATTGTATGAGTCTATAAAACTGTATCATGATCATCCTTTTCAGTTCTTAGGTAGAGATATTATAGAATTTGTAGCAAAAGGCCTAGTGTTTATTTGTGGATATTTTAATGCAAGGATAGGTTTAGAGTAAACAAAAATTATTCAATGGCAACATACTATTGGTAGTTTAGATATTGTTGAAGATCACAATTGGACTCGACATTTTATAGATGACACTATTAATAACATGGACCAACATATATTACAATGGACAAAAAAATTTGATGTTCTGATTTGCAATGGACTTGCTAGATTTCCTTAATCTTCATCATTTACTTTCTAAGGATCTCAAGGTTACTTTTGCATTGATTTACTATTTTTATGAAGATAGTAATTTTATTAGGAAGTTGAAAGTTATAGAAGATTTAGTAGAGTCTTGCCATCATCATGTTAAGTTTTTGTTGCAAATTCCAAGTACTTCTTAGACAACAAAAAATAAGAATAGTAAAATATGTTAGTATAGACTCACCCTAGTAATCAAGGAAAAAGATATGAATATAGCACATAACAAATGAGCTCTTGAAAGCTAACATAAGGAGCTTAAGCAAATTTTGCTTATAATAGCTAAGCAAGTTATGCATTCACAACAAGAAGGTGTTTAGAAGACTTGATTTGATGAGTGATGAGTGTCAAAGTTGCGTTGATGGGCCCCCATCAATGGGGCCCCATTTACATGGTGTTGCCCTGTGAACATAGTATTTGCTATGTCTACAAGGATCCATCAACTTTTCCCAACAATAAAAACTATAAATACAAGCTTATAGTTGTGTTTATGGAGCATTGAGTCATAGTTCTAGTAGAGCTTTTGCAGTTTTTCTATTTGAGAGTTAGAATATTTCTCTAAGTGCCTGCAACAGGAGTAAGAAAGTGTACAGACCTTTATTTGAGCATTGTTGTACCTAAACCACACTAGTGTGTATGACAATAAAGATGAGCCTTTTGATCAAACTTTGTAGCACTTAGAATAGATTAATGATTTATTTATGCACTTATTATTTTTTTAAAATATGCAATTAATTAAGCTTAAGTATAATTTAATTAATTATTTAATGAATTAAGATAAATAGATTAAGCACATAAGTATGACTACTTCGAGCATAAAAAAATATTTTCTTGGAAATCTTAGTAGTGTTATTGCTTGGTTTAACTAGTAGCATAGTGCTTGGTAATGCAGCAATGGATACATGGGTTCAGGATGTGTACAAAAAGTGAGACTAGATGCTTATGTTAAGACTAGTTAGAGACTAGTTAAGTAGTTAAATTAAATTAGTTATTAATTTACTTCATCTCTCTACTTTAAGCACCAAGGAACATAAAACATAAACTAATAAAAATCATATGCCTCGATTACACTTAACCATAGCATGTGCATCGTAGGTGTAACTGAGAAGACAACAAATGATAATTAGGGCAAAGTTCACTTCCTATAATTCTAGTGTACCGATAGTCATAGAGTTCATAGAATTCGACTAGATTGTGTGTGAACACTTTGTGATTCGTATGGTTGGGCGGAGGGGCTTGGATAAGTGTTAAGAGGATAAGAAAACTAATGAACGTGGTTATGAAAATCATAGGGGAATTGGCAGACAACATAGTGGTGGCAGTTTTCCTCCCTTTTCATCCTCTTCATCGGCATCTTCTTCTTCTTCCTCTCCTAGTTTTGATAGATACTACAAAAGGAATAATTATGATAGAGGTGAATAGCAGGACAACAATGATGATCATCGAGCCCATAATGAATGAAGGGGTAATAGAGGACATCATTGATGATAACGAAATAATGATAATGATGAACCTTTGTTGGTAACTTGAAGCATGCTAAATATTGTAGAGGTTGTAAAAATTCCAACTAGGCATGTGAAATATTTTCAGATCAAACAACTTGATATGAACAATATTCCTAGATTTATGGGAGGATATAACTCTGATCCACAAACACATCTCCAAGCTTTCCACAATGCCTATGCCTTATAGAATAGTGAAAATGATTACATAAATTAAAGTTATTTCCCAAGACACTCATCAAGGAAGCAGAAAGCTAGTACCAGTTCTTAATTCCAAAATCTATCAGCAGGTGGAGTGCAATGCTAGAAATATTTCATGATAAGTATCAGACATACTCCAGAGTGTCTAATCTAAGAAGGCAAATCCAAGGATGGAAGCAAGGAAACCATGAACCCTTGGACACCACCATGGGTAGATACTATTCTCTCATACATTGATGCCCTGGCCACAATTATTCTTAGAGGGAACAACTTCACCATATCATTGATGGACTTAGATCAGAAACAAGGAGAACTCTTGGGGTTTATGCCCAAGGGAGACTATTAGAACATCGAGCCCATCAAATCCAAAGGCTAATTGAGTAGGTAGCAAAAGAAGAAGGAGAGTTGAGGAAATAAGAAAGTGTAGAGGAATACAATAGGGATGCTTCCATTAGAAAGAGGAACGTTTGATTTTATGATAGTGAGGAAGAATCACCTCTTAATGAGGTGGTCAATAGAAAGACCTTGTTGATCCATAAATCTATGTTTGAAATTTTGGCCAAGGTGGATAAAATGTGGGATTCGTTGGTTGAAAAATTCCAAACTACTCTAAAAGAACCAAGAGAGTAGAGTAGTGATTGTAACCATAGGAGGTGGAAAGAAGCTAAACATGCCTATCAAAGGGGTAAGGGCAAAGTTGCTACATTAGATGAAGTCGCAAAAACTAAATCAGATGATGATGGTAGGTGTGACATTTTCCAATATGAATATCCCAAGGGATGTTATCCTATCGTGTCACACTTACAAGAGTTTGGGGTGTATGCTTTTAATCTACGAATAGCAACAAGGAAAGCACCTAGAAGATTGCCTTATCCTCAAGTAAATTCTAGGTAATTCCATAAATAGTAGCAATATTATCCAAGTGAAACACCACCACAACCATACAAGCAATAAAAATAGTGGCATCAACCATAGTCATGGGGGATGCCACCACCAAGGCAGCAATACCCTTACAGGCAACCAACTTCATATAGGTATTATGTTCAGTAATCACTATCCCCATGTGACTGTTCTAGTCACACTTCTCCCTTCTATCATCACTACTACCCTCCTAAGTACTACAGAGCTAATTCTCCACATTTTAGGATGGATGCCACATTTCATCCATATCCTTCTCCTATTCCCACACCGATTCCTCCACCCTCAACCTAACTACCACCTGCTCCATCTATGTAGGATGAACTTCCAGCCTAGCTACAACAATATAACACTACTAGGGCCATCAATCTACAATTTTTTTATCACCCAAAGGGTTTGGAACCTTGCACTCATAAAAGACCTTTCTTCTGAGCCACTAGCCCTACTAAGCCCTCATCAACTTAGGTAACTAGCCACCCTACTCTTGCATCATCCTTTGTAAATCATTTTGTTGGATCCCCTTTAAACCAAATGCTACCCAAAATTCATACTATCATGCTTACTCATGTTGTATCTGATTGGATCTAGGCTGGAAACCTTCCCAGGAAATTAGTTGATCCTAACAATCCCCTTATCTATCTACAGATTTTTAGGAATGAACCGCATAAGGCTCTTTTTGATTCAGGTTCTAGTGTGAATTTGATTTCTCATGAGATGTACACTGCCTGGAACCTTCTGCTTCTCAAAAAGAGTAATATCATATTGGAACTGACAAACTAGTCCATCACTATTTCATTGGAACTAGTCAAAGACATTATGACCACTGTCTATGGGTGGCCTTATCTTGCTAATTTTCTGGTAATCAAGGTTGAAAACTGCAAGGGGGACTTCCAAATCATTATGGAAAGGGCATGGTTAAGTAGTGTAGATGCATGAATAGACATTAGATATCTTTCCTTAGAAATATTTAAATAAAATGTATTTGGAAAGATTGAGAAGAGGTGAGTTCCATGCATTGCGTATAGCAACACACGATGCAATTGTGTGTAGAAACTCTGGGCAATGAAATGAGCATCTCTTTTTGCATGCAAGTAGTGTGCACAAGAAGCAGATATTCAAAGGTGTTTGTATGCAATAGCCACAAAACAAGAGGATACCTAGTGGCTAACCTCTAATTCTAATAGCAACACAATATGCATGGAACTTACTGAAAGCCTGACATGCACCTACGTCATAGGCATGAATGAACTCAAGTAAGTTCATCACCAACTCTTTAATGATTAAAATGTTGATAACAATTGGGGAGAGTTGGAGATCCCTAAGAATTTTAAGCAAGAGCCCCTAGAGTTGAAAGCTCTACTTACTAGCCTAAAATATGCATTCTTGAAAAATGATAAGCCAGTTATACTTAATGCCAAAATTGCTCCTGAACAAAAAGCAAAATTATTGGAAGTGATCAAAAAATGGCCAATAGCCTTTGCTTGATCTATTCCTGAACTCACTGGAATTGATCCACGGATATGATATCATCACATTTACATTGATCCATCCATGAAGCCAAGGAGGCAACCACAATGATGGTTGCACCCAAAATTAAAGCAAATTGTCAAAGAAGAGATTGAGCAACTCCCTAAGGAAGGGCTCATCTACCCCATTGCAAATAGTGAGTGGTTCAACCCACTTGTGATAGTGCCAAAGAGAGATGGAAAATGATGGGTTTGCATTGACTTTAGGCTACTCTCTCTATGAGCTAGTATACAAGAAACTTCCAATGCTTCCAATTCAATTCGATCTCCATACACTTTCAATATCCTATGACCTAGACCTTGACCTAAGTGTGGTACAAAAAAAAGCTTGATCAACTTGAATGTATAGGACGAAAATTGATTAGTATCCCTATCCTTGAATGAAGTGCACAAGGCATTTAACAAGCAATGACATGATCTTATAATATGGAAAGTGAAATGTCAACTGGAAAATAAGGTTCTCTATTGGAATCCCACACACATACCTCAAAAAAGTAAGTTCCAAACATTGTGAGAAGGACCTTATATAATTGATGAAACTTTTCCTTCTAGGACCATGATCATATATAAACCTGAGAGCCCAAATAAATAGTAGTTGGTCAACATCAAATAGATTAAGCCTTTCCATGAGCCTAAGCAAGCCAGTGCAATAAATAGCTCAAGAGATGGACAATCATGCTCAATTTTTTAAATCTCCTCCCTTTGAACTTAGTCGTGGGGGAGATGGCCATTTGTGCTAGTCATATCTATGGCTCCTTAGTTTCTTTGTTTTTTTTATACATTTTTGTCTATGCAATTTTTTTATTTTACACCTTCTTGATTTTACACCATTTTTTGTTTTACACCATCATTAGTACATTTGAATCTTTCTTGAATATTTTACACTTTCTTATATATTTTACTTATTTTAGTGTGATTTCCTAATTTTTGTTAATAAACATGCTTTTTCCCAATAGGACACAGTGGTGTTGTAGCTACTACTAATTATGGTTTGTACTTAATATCTTTTTTGCTAATGTTTGGTTTCTATTTTTGAAGTTTTGTGCCAATGGCTAAGTCATGGTTTCCATTTCATGAAACAAGTAGTGGGTCCACGACATCCATCCATCCACAAACTTTATGGTCTTCCTTGTTTTGAGAGTTTGAGGTCCCTTTCATTAAATAAAATTTTAATAAATTTATGACTTTGATAGTTTTTTGAATTAGGAAGGATTCAAAGGTTTGCACAGGGTGTGACTTCAAGGGAACTCAATACGCTTTCTACTCTTCTACTTACTTGGGTGCTTGAGTGTTTTCATAGACTTATTACCATTTTGTGTTGACCAATAATAGGAAGTCGAATAAAGTCTTTACATGATGTGATTTCCATAAAAAAATAAAATAAAACATGATGAAAATTAAAAGCACATCCCTTAGACAAATAAATGGGCTACAAGCACTCGTTATGGAACTAGAAAGACATGTTACCCATGCTTGAAGGTCCCCTCTAACTAAAGCCCTCTCACTTTCTACTTCTCTTTTCTTCTCTTTATGGAATGGTGGTTGTTCTATGGGAGAACTCTTATATCTTGAGGGGGTGGATTAGTCTTGGACTGGTGATGTGAAGTCATTGAAAGAGGTTAGTTTTGGTCTAAACTAAGGATGGATCTTCTTAGGTCATTTTAAATACAAAATCCACAAGGGACTTCTTATGACCTCAATTTGGAATTCCATTCCATCCTCTCCATCATCTGTCTTTACTGTCTGTAACTCACCTTATTTTCGAAGTCCATGTTCTTGATTTGGTATGTTGGTCTAATGCACTTGAATTCTTAGGTAGAATCTTCCAGGTTTTGGTCCTTAACTTTCATCAACTTATGGGGCCCATGGACTCCTTAGGTTGAGGTTATGTAAGGGCAAACAAGGGGTATGCCTACTATGGGGAGGATCCACTTGCATATCTCTTGGTTATGTTCATTAAGCATCTTATCCTTAGGCATTCTTGCACTTAGGATCTTTCGTAAATCCATATTTTGCATCAAATCATGTGCTCCTTTACCTATTTTGTTCAATAAACACATTCTTCATCAAATTTTTGAATTTTTGAGCTTTCAAAGACCCTCTTCAATGATTTCATCATATTCTTGGCTTTTTTGAGACTCCATGGATCCTAAATTCATTAAAAATTCCTTGTAGTTTTTTAAGATATTCAAAATTCAAAATTTTGCTACAAGCTCTATATATAGGGCCCTATTGACAAATCAGATGTGTATATGAGGCCCTGTATATGTAGCCTCGTATATGTAGTGGAAAAATACTATATATATGCATGACCCCACTTTGAGATTTTTACATTTTCTCACAAACACCAAGGGATTTTTTCAAATTTTCAAAGCCCAAAACCTTCAAAAGACCATAACTTTCGACCTGTTTATTCAAATGACTTCGTTCTTCAACCTTGTAGCTACCAAAGGTAAGCTCTTAGTTGTGGGGGCCACAAATGTGCCATTTTTGATAGAAATGTTTTTACCATTTTTCTAATTCCCACAAAGGTTTAACTAAAAAATCAACTATTAAACACCAAATTACAAGAGTTAAACCTTTTCAACAAGCTCCAGTGACATTTACAATAAAAAATTAATAAAATAATCAATCTACCATGGTCCAACCTTAGCCAAAGTGTAATTGACTAATGAGAAAAGGTATTCAAAAATTTAAAGTTACACATTACATCTACTAATCCATGGATGTGTTGAGATTGTAGATGGCACTAAAAGGGAAATGTGTGTAGGAAGCAGAACTGTCTCAACTAAGGGAGAAATGGCTTGGAATGGGAATAGGTCAAGAACAAGCATAGGAAGTGCCACTTGAAATCCACACCACTAGTTCTTTTAGGGAAGAGGCTAAGGTGTAATCTATTTAATAGATTCTAGAACTAGCAGAAGCAATAGAACATTCCCATTGGGATGATGCACTAGCTTAATAAGCAAAGCTTAAGGTGACCTTGACAAAAACTTGCCTAAATGAAATTAGATCAAGGAAGGTCCAAAAGATAGTGCTTTAGGACTTAAACTTTGGCCTTTTCCTAGAACAAGCACCTAAAGAAGTATAAGACCAACTAAAGGCCTCTCCCATGTGGCCAATCATCATTTCCACTTGGGAATGGTACATGGGAGAGACATTCCTATTTTGGAACAATAGGCAGGCCAGTTCATTGATCAAAATTAAGGACATCTTAGTGTCCTACTTGGTGTAGGCCATTGCTGAAGTGCTTGGGTTGCTAGAAATAGGGACTAATCTCGCTAAGATTCTAATGTAGGGAAACCCTAGCACCAAGAAAGAATGGGTGTGATAGTGCTATGGTGTTGACCACAAGGAGTTTGGTGCACTCACACCAATAGAAAGGGTTCACTAAAAGATTATGGCCTTCCACCTCAATCCCATGGTGAGGCCAAGCTAGACTATTACCTTTTCTACTCATGCATGCACTGCTCTAAGTAGGAGATTCTTTGTCAACCTTCCACAGTTGATCTATCTAGAGATGGAGAAGTGATTTAAAGAAAATGAACGTGGAAGGAAGGCATTCCCCTTTCCATGCCTCATTAGAAAACTTTGTCAAAGGGGAGGAATAATTTTTTATACAAATAATGTTGTCAAGCATGCTTCGACCACTAATTGGATGATGATAATGGAAGATAAGATGCTTGCAACAATCATTCAAGAAGAGGAGTAGTAGCCACCACCTCCACCTACCCCTCAAACAACTATGTTGAACGTTGCTATAATAGCCCAATGGTTGCATGAATACCAAGAATGGCTCTTAAGACAACAAGAGCAATGAGCAACCATGAGTGGTGGGGACCCATATATGTACCAACAAGCAATGAGTCAACTAAATGAGGTAACCTGAACAATCATCCTAATGGGTGGAGGTGGAGCTATTCTGTCAACCCAAAGAACATAATTATTCATGAAATCAAATCCTAGTGCTAGAGAGGTCATAGTATCTCTCATAGAACAACAACCACTCTTAGAAATTTCTGGGAATTTTACAACCTTCTTAGTGTGCTTAGAGAAAGGTGAAGTGGCAACAATATTGGTGATAAATCACCAAGAATAGGAGACAGTAGCAAAGGTGGTTACTAAAAGAATAGCTGAAATCCTTAATGCACCTATGACATATGTACTAGACATCACTACATTCAAAGATGTGTAGATGTTCATAGGGACTATAAGTAGTAGAAGAAATGCAACATAACATGAAGAACTATTGGACCAACTAGTGGGAACTAGGCAATCACTTTCAAATTTCTTTGATCTTCTGAATAACATTATTGAAACCTAGTCAGAGCTGCTAGAGGTAAGGGACAAAAATATCATCTTGGAGGGGCAAATTGAAATAGCCAAAGAGTTGAATGAATACTTAGTTGTTGAAGTTGTTGAATTAAGAGCCTAAATTATTGATCCTAAATTTCTCAACTTGGCATTGGAAAAAGATGAAGCTCTTAAACAACTTCACACATACTGAAAGGGGTTGAGGGTGTGATGGAAATGGTAGTGTTCTACCAATACTTGGTAGAGGCTACACAACACAAAATTTACAAGGCCTTGGATCAAACCCACTAAGAGAATGTACAATTGATCACAGAGAACTATTACCTATGAAATGTTGATGAGCACAAATAGCAATTAACCAACTTCATCCATCGATAGCAGTAGCAACTAGCTAGAGTGAACATAAAGCTAAAGAGATTGGTAGTAGAAAATAGAAACCACTTCATGGGGAAGGTACGTGCCCTTCACCAGAATATTGTGATCAAGGTAGCCATCTAGAAATCATAGGCTCAAAAATTTAAAAGAGTCAAAGATCATTACAAAGATCAGGTCAATCTATAGAAGGAAGTGAATGAAAAACACATCCAGTTGGTAAAGGTGAAAGTAAATGAAATCCTCCAACAAATCCAACAAGAAAAAGAATTTTGGCAACCTATCATTGATGGGATAGATGCCTAAAACAAGGTAAAGATCCACATAAAGGAGTTCCAGATTGAAAAGATGATGGAATACATGAAGCTCATCAATCTTTGATATGCAAATCTAGCCATGTTGACTATTGGACAACCATGGTCAGAACTAGAGAAGTAGGTGGCTAGCTCGTACTTGTTGTATGAGGCCAAGCTCAAGCATCACAAACACGTCAAGCAAAAGCTTGTTGTGGCAAATGCTAAACTCAAAGTTCTCAAGCACAAATACACTAATCAAACATCTACCGTCGAGAACTTAGTCAAAAGGATGAGTAACTACCAAGAGGTGTAGAGCACAGTAAAGAAATTTGATGTTGAACACAAACAATTTGCTGCTTAGTTTGTCAACCTAAAGGAATTGTTTTCGGTAATTCCCTATTCATGGGATATCCCCATTCTAGCTCACATTTGTAATGTTGTCTGGACCATGAATGATCCCTAGAGTAAGGAGGAGAAGATGAAGGCACTACTAGATGCCTTTTTCCTTCCACCAGAGGTTGTAGCTATAGCAGGATAGCCACAACCACCTTAGCCACTGTACATGCTTGAAGTCAGAAAAGGTCCTTTAAAACCTCAGGAGCCTCCATCACCTAGGATTGTCTGATCTTCTTCACCACCTTCATGCCATCAAAGGATGTGCTATCGAATTTTGTGTAGTTATGTCATGATGATTAATTTTGTGTCATGAACATCACAATTTTTGTAATGTGTTAATTTGTACACTCGGGCACTCAATTTTGTCATGTTAGTTTGTTATGTCAAGAGTCAATCAATAATCCCATACCTTTTCAATTTTGTCAGGGAACTCGAGGATGAGTTTTCATTTAGTTGTGGGGGTATGATGAGCATCAAAGTGTCACATCAATGAGCCCCCATTGGCATAGCCTCATTGATAGGTGCCATTTATGTGGTGTTGCCCCATGGATGGGGCCATGTCGATATAGTGTTTGCTACATCTATGAGGCCCTATCAACATAGCCTAGTAATAAAAACTATAAATATGAGCTCATAGCCATGTTAATGGAGATTCGAGTCATAGTTATAGTAGAGCTCTTGTAGTTTTTCTATTTGAGAGTTAGAATATTTCTCTGAGTGCCTGCAGTAGGAGTTAAAAAGTGTACGGATCTTTATTCGAGTATTGTTGTACCTGAACCATACCAATGTGTACGGTAATAAAGACAATTCTTTTGATCAAACCTTGCAACACTTAGAATAGATTAATGATTTATTTATGCATTTATTATTTTCATTAAATATGCAATTAAGTAAGCTTAATTAGAATTTAAGCAATTAGTTAATTAATTAAGATAAATAGATTAAGCACATAAGTACGACTGCTTCAAACATAAACACATATTCACTTGGTAATCCTGGTAGTGTTATTGCTTAGTTCACCTAGTAGCATAGTGCTTGGT
>MNCI01008135.1:207958-224349 GCA_015680685.1 Gnetum montanum | reverse complement strand
CTATTCATAGAGAAAGTTGGCACAAATTAAATTTAGCAATGGGACAAGGATTAAATCAATATTGGAAAACTAGTAAAGCTATATTATTATATAAAAAGGGAGAAAAATAATTTGAACAATTATCGAATGATCTTTGTAAATAATATTTTTACTAAGTTGCTAAGCACTCTACTAGAAAAGAGAATCAGTTCTTAGGCTAAGGTAACTAGGTTAGGGTAAGATATCAAGCAAGTTTTAGATAAAATCAATCTAGTGTTGATCACTTACATACTCTTAGACATTACATGGAGTTTGCAAAAATACCTAATAAAAAAGTTTTATTTGTTTTATTGATTTTGCAAAAGCATATGATTCAATGATCTATACAAAACTATGGTTGTGCTTGCATAAAATTTTTCTCTCTTCAGATTTAATTGCAACAACTCAAATATTGTATGAAAGAGTGATTATTGAAATTACATATAGCAATTCAGAGAAAAAATTTCAATTCCAAAGAAAAATTGAAGTTAAGAAAGGTTGTCCAGTTTCTCCAACTCTCTTTGGTATCTTTATTGATGAAATGTAGGAATGGTTGTGCAATAGGAAAGATAGTCATGCTATCAAAATTGGATCCCAAGCAATGAATCTTATTTTATATGTAGATGATGCTGCCTTGATTTCTACTACTACAAAAGCTATGCAAAATATGTTACAAATTTTAGAAAATTATTATCGTTCATATGGTCTTCAAGTGAATGCAGATAAAACCAAATTGATGATCCAAGGTACAAGAAATAATTATTATAACTTCCATGTTGGAGTTACTAATGTGCAAAGTAGATTCTTTTAAATATTTAGATCTCATTTATATGAATAATTACATGTGGGGAAAGTGAATTAAAGAAAAAATAACAAGAGGTTTCAAGGCTCTATATGCTTTCAAAACAAGTGCAAGAATTTAGACCTCTAAGCTTGGGAGGTCAGAAAATAATTTTTTTAGACTATCATCTATCTTACTATATTGTATGGATGTGTTGTTTGGGAACTTGGACTCAATGCTAAACTTTGGAAAGATATTGAAAGAGTGCAAAAAATAAAAAATAAAAATTTCTCAATGTATTAAAGGTGAAGATGCAAAAACCTTACTCGATATTAGTATGTGAATGTGATTTATTATCTTTAGAAGCAAAAGCCTTGTGCCAATTCATTACATACACTCATTACTTGCATATCTCAAAGAAAGATAAATTTTCTAAAGCAGTTCTTGAGAACTCACAAAACCATGGTTGGTATTATTAGGGGCTGCAATGATTAAGGAAATGGAATATCTCTTGGGGGGACATGTAGCAAGATCCTAAGTATATCTGTTAAGTAGTTGAGCATATGGTTTTAACACAAATGTGAACTAATGTGAAAGACAAGAAGAAATTTTATTTACACCATATTAGTTCTAATAACATAAATATAGAAGCTTACTATCTCTCAATGACTATTTCCATCACATATCAAAATGCTATCAACAGGCTTTGCTTAAGTTCTCATAATCTTCAAATTGAAAGTGGAAGATGGATTTAACTCCCTAGATAAGAGCACATTTGTAGGTTGTACATATCATGAGCTCTTGAAGATAAATTACATGTGTTTCTTTCTTATGCTATAACTACCCATTTGATGTAGAGCCTATATGATTTATGTTTGATGATCCCATTGGTGGTTGGTCAATTTGTAGATTCTATCTTTATTTTTCATGAAAATGTAATATCTATTCAATAAATCCTCTAGATCTTTGGATGTCATAAAACTTCATTTCATTTTAAAATCAAATCCTAAACTAATTTAAGGATGATGAGTATTCATTCCCAATTTTCCATACGGATCCTAAACTCATGTATCCATTGCCAGGATTACTAAGTGTTATGCTACTAGGTGAAGTAAGCAATAGTGCTACTGGGATTACCAAGTGAATTTGTGTTTAAGATTAAAATTGGTTATGCTTATTTCACTAAATATTTATATGCATGAAAATGTACATGTTAATCTAAGTTGCATGGCAAATAAATTGCATTAAAAGTAAATTCTATTCTAAGTTAAAGTGTTACAATGAATATGAAGCAATCTCGATTTTATTACCATTCATGGAATGTGTCCAACTACAATGCCACTTAAATAAGATACTATACAATTGATTTAAATTTATGTTGTAGGCACTCACTGACTATTTGCTAAGATTACAGAAGAAAATTACAAGAGTCTTGCTACACTACTAACCAAATGTGTCAAATATGCAATAGATGCATGCATTTTTATAGGCAAATATATGTTGATGCATCTCAAGCTTTGTCAATGCATATATGTGGATGAGGCTATGTTGGCATAGTTATGACATAGAAAATGTAATGAAATTTTTTTATCCTCTTTTTCTTACCTTGCAAAGGATCTTCAATATTAAACATTCATTTAGGAATCATTTGCAATCACCAAAGGATCAACGTTAGTTTTGATAGTTTTTACTTAATGATTAAACCCTTTTAGGATTCTTGGTTAGCTTAAAATTTGAAAAACTTCAACATTTAGGATCAAGGTTATTGTGAAATAATGTTCCTAAGGCTTTGGACTAACTAAAATCATCTAGTTGCTTAAGTCATTTAATTATTTGACTATTAGTTACCTTAATGTTTAAAAATGGGGTATTAGAAAAATTTTTAAAAACCACATTCTTAGCCCCTACAACAATGAGCTCAACTCTAGGATGCACTGATTTAGTGAAAAATTGAATTTTATTTTAAATTTTTAGCCTAGTTTTATGAATTTTGAAGTGATTTTGGAGTTGAATGAGAACTAGAAATATGGTTTAGACATGAGGATGACATTAGTGAGATTTAGTTGGAGGTTTAGGAATATTGAGAAGTCATAATGCTAAGAATAAGGGTTTGACACTTTGATGAAATGCATGAGAAGATGGTGAAGAAAATGAGGGATGCATTCAACTTGGAATTGTAGCTTAATGATTAGAACATGTGAAGGTGGTGTATAGACTAGATGTCTAAACGTTATATAAGTGGGTCTTCCTCAAAGCAAGTTCATACCCTTAATTCCATTTTATAACCATCCCACAAGGCATCTATAGGCATGTTGGGAATTGAATATCAATCTAGTTCCTATGCTACATATATACAACAATTGTGTGACATCTCATCCCCAGATGTCATGGAAAATGTCAAATATATGATATATTAGACATTATGCATATGAAGAAAATATACCAAATGCAAAATATATATGATATTCAACATTATGTATAAAGGAAATAATAGAAAAAATACAAAAAGAAAAAGAAAAAATGCTTTATCAATATGGAATAGCATATTCGTATCATGCTCTAAGAGTGTTCCTTGGGGTTTCCTTCCTTTGGCATCTATCCCTTAAAGGCAATCTAGCACTGTCACCATGGTTAGGCCTATAGCTTGGCTAGAAGGGATGGCTAGTCCACTTCCTATCTTGCTTTACCTAGCTCCTAGGACTTGCCTATACTAGCTCTGCCACTCCATGCTAGCATGACCTCTAACCTTGGGTAGGAATGCCTTAGGTCAAACCCCCAAAGGTTACCTTAAGAGACACATCTGTTATTACAACATGCCCTTTCAAGTCTTAATCAAAACTGTCCTTTTGGGTCTTGTTAAGATAACAATAATAATTATTATGAAAAGGCACCATCTTCATTAGGCAGCAGCATCGTTTGGAAATGAGGATGTGACAATCCACCTAGTTTTCCTTCATCCTTGAACGAGTCCACATTCTCTATCTTTTTCCAACTCCAATGTTTTCTTTCATGATCTTGTGCTCCAATAATTTGATTTCTCCTTTGAACTTGAAGTTTTTTCTTGCTTATTCTACAAAAAATATATATGTGAGAAAAATATATGAAAAATTAAATATTACTTTCTTAACACTTACTTCATTTTCTAAGATAATGACAAGAAGTGAATTAAAGATCTACCAATTACCAGTCTAACCAAGGTTACACAAGGTGTAACTCGAATCTGATTATCCAAGTGAAGGCAAGGAAAATTCTTTATTTCCAACTTTCATTACATAATATATTTTAATTATCTAATTAAAATATAAATTAAAAAATGAATAAAATAATAAGATCATTAATAAAAGTAAGGTTGAGATACTTCCTAATCTTGATCAACCTTATGAATGAATGGAAGTAATTGTAATGTTGCCATAAGTGGTATATGATTCGATGTTCTCGTCTAGGATGGAAAGGCTTGATCTTGATTTTTCTCAACTTCTTCTTTAAAATTAACTCTATTAATTTGATAACTTTGAAGAATCAGGCATCGTACCAAATATAATCTAAAGTTTCAATGAAGAATGTTGTTGACCCATCCTCATTAATCATAGTAGAGTAATTGGTAAACTATGGTTCTTGATGAGTGCTATCCATCAACATCATCTATTCTTGAATTCTAGAATATAATTTATCTATTGAAGATTCAAAGTAAGTAGAATATGCATTGGCTAATGCAATTGCATGCTAAATTGATGGAAACACCTTCTTCAAGTTAGGTTCATCTGCCAAATATTTCTTTACATATCTATATTTTAAGAATTGATGAACATCACTTCCAACTTTTGCATTGAAATCTCCATAAGGAATAAATGGAACTAGATCAGTATAACTTAGGAATAACTTATTCTTCAAACTTTCCTATTTTTGCTTAATCAAATATGCTTCTTGACATAGTCTAACATCTAAATATGTTGTTTTGGAAATTAAATATGTGTTGATCATGCATACACATCTTCCTGATAACTAGACTTTTAAAATCAATGCCAAGTCTATGTGATTTTTCTGAAATCTTAACTATTCTTTCTTTTCCATTGCTTGAAGTTCTAAAATTTCAAAAATCATATTTTCTAAACTCTATTCAAATCTTTGTACCAATTGAAACTTGGCTTTGTTATAAAAGATCACACAACCATCCATGTTGTGATTTCTACAATAGGCTAATCTATATGGCTCAAAAGAGGAACTCCCACAAGAACCTTTTTGCATATAAATACCTTTGTATCCCATCTTTTTCAAGTCTAGTTGGAATTGATATAGAAATTCCCATGACAAGGCTTTTTGTAAGCATAATACATCAACATCTAAATCTTGTAATTTTGCTAAAATGCATTAATATCAATATTCATGCCAATCCAAGGCCCATGATGGACATTGTGCATATTTTTTCTTACTCACTAAGGATCTTGCAAGCACATTCTATGTTGCAACTTTCATTCTCATTCTTAGATTCTTTTCTGAATCATTTCTCTTAATGAGTATCATACTCCTTGTTGAAATAAGGTTTTGAGCCTCCATGTTGTTTTTCCATATGTTTTGATTGTAGGATGGATTAATATACCTTTTCTTTATGGTTGAAGATTGTTATGTGTTCTCAACTAATTCTCCAACCAATACATCAACTAATCATTAACTAATACATCAACTAATACTGATACAATAACTAATTCTCTAAATAATTTAACTGCATTATCTAATTTTAGTAATATGTAACCATATTATCTAATTCTTAATGACCTTTTTACCCCCTTAAGAACACTGACTTTGGTAGTGTAACTAATGACATGCCATAGTGATCTTAATACTATCTATAAGGGTTATGCACAAAATCTTAAAGCCCAAAAGGTTGAATTTATGATATCACCAAATTATTGAGTGGCTGGATGATAAATATAACCTCATAATTGAGTTTATAAGGGTGAAAAATGTTGAAAATGACTATTCATATGTTGAAAATGGACATTGTATGTTGGAGTTGTGTGAAAATTAAACTTTTAAAAATCTCAAGGTACTATATTGGGGAAAGAGTAAAAACTAATTTTTGGGGTTCCTTGGAATGAATTTGACTTCACCATGGGGTCCAGAAGGTTAAAATCTATAGGAAATGACTCTTCGTTTGTCGAAAAGGCTTCCAAAATCAAAAGTTATGGCTTCTAAGTTTGAAGGCCTTTGGTGTAAAAAATGAGTCTTTCCAAGAGGTCACCCATCCTAGTTCTACTTCAGAACAAGCTCGCTTAATTATCAAATTTTTTTCTAAGTTGCTACTAGCACGCCAAATTCTAATTTTGAAATTTTTTTATGTGTTTTTAATTTAAATTAGTGGTTTGATGTTGGGAATTTTAAATTTTCCATTAGATAATGGCCATTTCAAAATTTTCATCAATTGATGAGAATTTGAAATTTTTTCTCTATTGACAAAGAATTTTTTGATTACAAGTAGTAGGGACAATAGTGATAATGGCTGTTGTACTGCCCTAGAGGCAAAGTCTAAGGAGGCTATTGGTGACATTGATGGCTAGGCTAGGCACATCTTAAGGCGATGAAGGTGGCGATGTAGGGCCAACAAAGGTAGTATTGGGTGGCATCACCATTTTTTAGGGCCTCCCTTAGGCATTTTTGGCTCATTTTAGGGTCCATGTGGCCCATCACTAGACTCACACAACCCATCTTTGGGCTCCCATGGCCCTCCCTAAGGCTTGCACAGCCCTCCACATGGCTTGTGCAGTCCCAAATGAGGCCAACGTGGCCCATCAATAGGGCATGTATGGCCCCAAAATGCATTGATAATAAGGGTTTTTTTATGCCAGAGGGGGAGGCAATGATCAATGACAAGGGATGCAATGATTGATGTCATAAGAGGTGATTAGTAGCATGGAAGGCGATGATACAAAACATAGGAGACAATGATCGATTGCATGGGAGGTGATGATTCATGGCATGGAAGGCGATGACTGGCAACATATGAGATGATGATCCACAACATGAAAGGCAATGATCCACAATGCTGATGGGTAGCAGCGGTGCATTCAATGGTAGCTATGAAAAACATGGCAAGGGTTTCTACAAACTGCAGGTGATGGTTTCTACAATGGGGGCAAAGCAATGCGCTAGCATGGATCATGGGGGATGCTATTGTGTAGAAAGGATTTCTACAGTCAATAGGCTAGTAGAGGGTGGTAAGCCTCAACAAGGTCATTGCAACCTACGTAGGCCTGCATAGCACAATCATTCGCGACATGGGGTAGTGCAACTAGTGTAGGAAAATGACAAAAAAATAATGCAGGCAATGGTGCATGTGGCTAAGGATGGTAGCACGTAGAGGTGGGTGACAACATAGTAGAAGTGGTAGTGGTGAGGTGGCAAGCGATAGACTAAGGTAGCACAATGCATGGTGGCTGGTGGCATGTTCAAAGGGTGTGACCACTACAAGGGTGGTGCTACCCTCACAGGGCCAGCGTGATCTTATGTAGGGTGGCACTACCACTGTAGGGCCAACTTAGCCACTATAGGACTACATGCCCTAATTTTTTTTAAATAAATTTATTTTATTACTATTTTTCTTATATTTAAAACTGTGGAGGGCCTAGGTTCAAACCCATGACCTCTTGCTAAAATAAATTTAAAATTAATATAAGATTTTAAAATAACCATAGAGGGGAGGGGCCTAGGTTTGAAGCCAAGACCTCTTGCTTGCTTGTTTTTTGTTTTTTTTTTTAACTTTTTGTTATTATCTTAATCTATCTTACCTTGGTAAATGATGTGATGGTTCAACTAACGATAAGGCAGAGGTTGGGTGTCGATAAATGGCAATTACAGGTTAATTCTTGATACTAAAATTTTGGCATTTTTAAAAATAATTTAAATAATTTAATATTATTTTAATGCACATATAATAAGAAACCTTAAACATCGATATCTCCCAAATTGTAAGCCAATCAAGATGAAATTTGTACCATTGGAATTGTCTTGATGAGTACTATGCACTGGACATAGTATTTGGGTTCAAAAATGAAGTTGAATTTTTGAGATTTAAAAGGACCAAACCAGCCTATTTTGTTGAATTGACATTTGTAGGTAGATATATGGTAACTTAGGTCTTCTAGATTACTTGGATAGTGAATTTTAACAAAACAGGATCAATTCAAGTCATGGTTACTAACTTTCTTAAAAGAAATTTAACAATGATCCTAATTAATTAATAATTATAGTATTAAGATGGGCAAGAGTTACTTGGAATGGTGTATCATTGTCCTACCAATATATCTTGTAATTAATGAATCTTGATGAGGTGTGATCAGATCTTTATTGATTAATGATATCCATGAAAGAATTTTGTTGGTTGATGGGATCTTGATGTCTAATCCATTATTAGGGAAATCAAATGGAAAGGTATCTTTTGACTTACATCATAGACATATGGTACATTTGGTGATGATCAATAGCTTTTCCTATGTTGTGACTTCAAGGTTCATCATTAGATTCATGTTGTAGTCAACCCATGGTTCTTGAATGACCTTTGGATCATGGTTTGCTCTAATACCAATTGTGACATCCCGTCCTTGGATGTCATGGCAAACGTCAAATATATGATATATTAGACATTATGTATACAAAGAAAATATACCAAATGCAAAATATATGTGATATTCAACATTATGTATAAAGGAAATAATAGGAAAAATGTAGAAAGAGAAAGAGAAGAATGTTTTATTAATATGGAATAGCATATCCATATTGTGCTCTGAGAGTGTTCCTTGGGGTTTTCTTCCTTTGGCATCTATCCCTTAAAGTCAATCTAGCACTGCCATCATGGTTAGGCCTAAATCCTAGCCAAATGGATGGTCAATCCACTTCCTATCCCACTCCACCCAACTCCTGTGACTTGCCTGTATTGGCTCTGCCACTCCATGCTAGCACCAAAACCCCAGGTACAAATGCCTTAGGTCAAACCCCCAAAGGTTACCTTAAGAGACATGACTATTATTACAACATGCCCTTTCGAGTCTTAATCATAATTTCCCTTTCAAGTCCTGTTAAGATAACAATAACACTTGTTATGAGAGACACCATCTTCATTAGGTAGCAACATCATTTGGAAATGGGGATGTGACAAGTTGTCTTTAGAATCCTATACTCTACTAAACAAAAATAATCAATCAAGCAATTACATGTATGATGAGGTGAATAATGGGATGAGAATGGATTATAGAGATTAAGACATGGGACACCTTACCATGTTTGCAATATGTTCTTGTGTGAATTATGATTATAGTAACCATCATATCTAATCATATAGGTTTCAAACCAAGTTCATATCTTTACTGGTGAGCATTGCATCATCTTCAACTTAGCATCATGAGACAAATCATAATCATATGAAAATACCATTGCTCAACAAGTGAAAATAAAGAAACAATTTTGATTAATGAATGAAATGTTAAAATTTGAAAAAACTTGACCATTAGTTAGAGAGGTGCCTTCAAGCATGGGTAACATATCTTTCTAGCCCCATATCCAATGCTAATCCCATTAGAGAAGTACCTTCATGCATGGGTAACATGTCTTTTCAATCACATAATGAGACTAGTCTAAGAGACCTTTGAGATTTGTGAAAGTAGCCTACCTTTAAGAATGAGTAACATGTCTTTCTAGTGGTACCCTAGGAATTATTTTCTTTTTATAAATTAATGAATTAATAATTTTTCTTTCCTTACTAGAGGACTAGCTTTAGGCATGAGTAACATGTCTTTCTAATGAGATGGTAAGATAACACTTATTCAAGAATATTCTTATATAAAAAATTAGAACATGAGTAATGATATAATCACATGGAGTAGTAAGACCCATAGAGGAAGTGCAAAGAATTAACAATTTCTCTTTATGTCACACCCTTTTCCAATTTCTCTTGGTCCTTTCCCTTTTCCTCAAGGCATAATGAGCATGAGTTAATTTTAGTTTCATGTGAGAAAAACCATATTTCTTTCATGATAAAGATCTCTTATTTATAGAAATTGAAGGGATGGATGATGTGGTCTCACTGATTTACATAATTATTTGACCAATATTTTGATAACATACGACAAAATTCCAACATGTAGTATTAATTTTTGCATCATGATTGACAACATTATTTACAAAACCATAGCAAATATCCATAAAACATAAAGGAAATGACTTAAGAAAAAAATTATAAAGAAATAAAAAATAACAAGAAATGGAAAATGTATTAAGAATTGGAAAATTTTGAAGAAATATGAAAATGTTAAAAATAGAAAAATCATAAAAAATTATAAACAAAAAGTAAAAATGCACTTATTAGTTTTTGATTCAAGATAGGGCACCTCCCCCATAGCTAAAATCATAGGTAAGTCTTCAAAAAATGGACTGCACATTCATTGGGTTATAGATGATAAGTTTTCCATTTATCATTCTTAGTGATTTATGTTTGTGATCATTAACCCATTTAACATTAATGATAATTAAGTTTCAATCATTTAAAGATATATATTTAGCTAGAGTGAAATTTTTTTTATTTTTAGAGGGTCAAGATATGTTTTTTCTTTGATTCTTTATTTTAGTTCTTAGATCTTCTTATTCAAAAACTTCTTTTCGTGTATAGTTAGGGTGTAAGATATCCTTTTCTAAGTTCTCTATTTGGTCCATTTTCTTAGGATAAGAGCTAATAAGTGGGTTATATTTTTCCATGCATATTTTATACAATTTGGTATTTTTATTTTCTAGCCACTAGGTGTCTTTTGGTTTAGTGACTATTGTGTAGACATAGTTTTACATACACACTTGTTCCTCAAGTTTGTTGTGGGCTGGTATGAGGATTGTGTCAATTTTGTGAACTTTCAACTAGCAAATGTACCCTTTATTATTATAAGTCATGCATGGAATTTTCTATCTCACCATACTATCGTGCTTATTTTAAATGTTTTTTTGGAGTGGTAATGGTTATTGGCTTTTGCATATGATTAGGAGGCATTGTTTTATGAGGAAGGAAGTTACATTATATTGGACTTATGTTAGATCTACTTAGCTAGTAATTCTAGTAGTTTTATTCACACATGTGTCATGAGTGGCGAGGTACCCCTACACTCAACCATATGAATACAAGCATTACACGCGCGATCCGGTCGAACTCCGTAGATGGACTAGTTGTGGCATCTAGACAGTTAGCCTTAGGTTACAGTTCACTGTCTTCCCACCTGGACTAGTATTAGTTTTGTCATGTATGGTTTAGTCCAGAGTGAGGTGTATGATGTGTTTCTAATCTAATGCTAATCCTAAAGGCGATGGAAAGTAATATTAACTAAGCTAGAAGAGAAGGGGGAAGAGAATCTAAACTAGCATAAGTACGATGAGCATCCATTCCTTGATTATCCATACACATCTTGGACTTCATGCATGACTACTACTGGGATTACCAAGCACAGATCCTTGGTACGCTACTAGGTTACCAAGTAGTCACACTTAAATGCTCGTAATCAAGTCATACTCATTCCACATTTTAACATGAGTTTAAGGGTGAGAGAGATAAACTAGGAAAGCAATAAATAACAATTAATTAAATAATTAAGCTAAGTGAATGCTACAATGATGTAGTAATCTTGATCTTTATTGCCAGTCATGTGCATGTCCAAGTACATCACACTCGAATAAAGGATGTTGTAAAATTACATTCACCACACTGCGGGCATACATGGAGAGGAAAAGGGTTGAGAGAGAGAAAATGAAAACTTAACTAATAACTAACTAAAACAAAATAATGATCTATTGATATCTAACTCATCTATCTACCTCTTATTTATAGATGAGGAGACAAGCCACGATATCATGTATGCAATATCGCGGGTTGGGCTACGATATCGCGGTCATCCAAATGACAACTCATCATACCTCCACGACTAATGAAAACTCGTTCTTGAGTTACAGTGATTACACAGTGGATAGGTATGGGATTATTAGATGGGAAAAATGGGATTATGCCATAGTGTGGAATGAAAAAAAAATAAAGACACAACACAAAGAATGTGCTACAACTACAAAAATGGGTGGAACTCATGTAGGTCTAGGTGGCGGTGGCTCCTCCATTGGTGCTTTCCCTTTATCTTGGGCTCCACGTTTTGAGACTTGATGGCACTGAAGTATGGCCTAGAGGTTCTCCTCTTCAGTCTGAGGGTCTTGTGTCATCCATGCTAATGTTTCGATGTTTGACGGAGTCGGCACGTCCCATGGACAGGGTAGTTGCAGAAACATTTGATTGGCCTTGACATACCAAGCCACAAATACCTAACGTTCCTCTTCATAGGTTCTAGCTTTATCTTTGTACTCTTGAAAATCTGCTAGTCGTTGAGCTAAATCTGCTACGACACCCTTCTGGCCTTGGTAGCTTGCCTTTACCACCTCAAGTTCAGAATTTGTGACCTCTAATTTTTCCAACAACTTTTTACGTTCTGCAAATTCTGCTTAACATAGGTGGTTGCTACCTACTACTCGAGCTCTGTCCTCAAGTGCCCTACTGTTAACATGGAAAGGTTGGCATACCATAGGTTTGCCAACTCCATGTATTTTGTCAGATCCTGAATCTGCAGGTCCCAGCTATTAAATTCTGCTTGGTGAGGGAAGGCATATGTGTCCAATATGGCCCACCAGTCAGTGTGTTGAGCACTTATAGCATTGATATGGGACTTGGCCATATGGATCTCCTTTTCCAGGATTTGTTTGTACATCCCCACCTGATCTTGGAAGTGCTCCTTCAGCTTTTCATGTTGTTTAGCCTTATTTTGCCACCCGCTTATTTCAATAGCTTTCTTTTGATGAATTGCACATACCTCCTCCGTTGAGAGGGTTTGGTTCTCCCTGGCTAAATGACTTATGTCTCGGTTGACCTGAATGAATTGTTCTCATAACTGATGAAAGTGTTCATTGAGAACATTCTTCTGCTTCTCCACTGTGGTCAACTGAAGGTTGTCGATAGCAAGCTATTTATTTTCTTCCTGTAAGGTGTTGAGTGCCTTAAGATGTGCATGAGTTTGTGCCTATGCTACAGAGGCATTCTCCATGATTAGCTTGATTAGTTGCTCAGTTCTGAAATTATCTAGCTGGTCTATAGGAACAAATTGCAGAGGATCTCATTGTGCTACTTGTAGGACCACGAGTTGTTCTTGCAATTTCTGCACTTCTACTTCTGCATGCGATTAAGACCAAATTCCCCTTTGTGGAAATGAGGTCTGACTAAATTTTCGTAAAATCCTGAGGGATGTCATTACTTGCCCTATTTGGAGCAATCGATCAAGCACATCCTCATGTTCCGCAGGAGTCATTGAGGTTCCGGCTAAGGTTTGAGCATCCCGTGCTCCTGTGAGATCTACCAGTGGTACAACAGGTACATTGAATGATTCCTTGATGTGACCTATGGCCACTTCTACAACTCTCGTGGCATTCTGGTGTTGCATGACCACCATAGTGGCCCCTTCACCATTTTCTAACTACACCTAGAAAGATGTCACATTTCTTGAGATCTGTTGTGACCATCCACTTTTCCCTCCTCCTGTGTGAATAGATACTTCACCCCTTGTGCGATCCAAAGATACAGTGGGATGAATGGCATCATCAATGACGTGAAAGAGGTTTACGTCATCACGACTTCCCTAATTGACCATCTTAGCAATGGCCCTGAGATGGCTCATCGATAGTCTGTAGTCTTGCAGTGATGGTGGCTAATCCTGGCCTGTGTTGGATCCTACTTCCTATTGTTGGTTGGGGCGTATACTTGGAGGTTGACTAGGTCCTACAAGTTAAGTTGCAGTCAGTCTACCCATCTGTTTTTCTTCTTCTTCTAGTCCCATCGTCTCACCAGTGATTTTCCTTGGGGCTAGCGACTTTAACAATTCAGCATATGAAGCAGTCTAGGCTTTTCAGAGGACATCATTGGTGTACCCTTGAATACCAGCACGTTGGCAAAGCTTTCTGATAAGACAAGGGAAAGGCAGCACCATCTTCCCTATCTTCTGTTCCTTGAACCTCCTTAGGATCTCCGTTAAATATAGATGTGGTAGGTTAGCGTTAACCTTTCCCATCAACATTGCACATTCTCTAGCCACATACATTGATATCCTTTTTAAGCCCTTCGTGGGGAAGAGGTGATATGTTCCAATTCTGAAGTAAATCCTCTCTTCCGTTGTCAACTCACCAAATGTTTTATCTCTACCATATGCCCGTTCCAACCAATCCCATCACACATTGGGGTCTGAAAGGGTGGATAACTGAGAAAATTTTTGCACTGTATTCGGAAGGTTTAACACTTCCTAAATGGCCTGCACAAAGAAATCAACTGTCACACCACAGATGTTGATAGTGGTGCCTTGTTCCCTATTGTGCCAGAATTGATACGTCTCCCCTAAGTACCAGGCACTGCATTCAGAGAGGGTAGGCCATAAGGGAGACCCTGTGAGGTGATCCTTAATAGCCTTAGGAGAGAACTCTACAAAAGATTCAAAGTTTAACTCCACGATCACTACAGCGAATGTGGAATTTTCATGGATGGCTTGAAGACAATCTTAGGGAAACGTGAGATGTTGTCCTTGTTCAAGCACTACAGTAGCTCCTCCTTCTGCCTACCTAGACTATACGGTAGGAGGGTCCTCTTGATGAATACTAAACGATTGCTCCTCTTGTTCTGTATGTTGTCTGGCAGGATCTTGTCTTCCACCTCTCCAAGATCGTTTGCTTCCACCTTGAGTAGTACCTTCATATTTTCCACGTTTTGGGGCCATCTGCAATCACACAAGGTCAAGCACTAGTAAGGTTGTTTTTGAAATTAAGTTATACCTTACTGCTTTCCTTAATTAATTAATTTTTTTATCTTCGTTTGATCTTGCCTGAAAGATTGTAATAATGAGTCCATTTTACTTAGGTGGTTTTTTCAATTTTAGATTCTCGGTATACCTAGGGATTAAATGATTTTTTGGCACAATTATTCTAAGTGTTATAGCTAATTACCCTAGATGATGTCCTTTGGGCGATGATAAATTCCAAAAAAGTTAGGCACTTTTCGGTAGATGTCCCTCCCCCATGACTAAGCTGAACACTCCAAGTTCAAGCAAGTTTAGAAGAAATTAAAATTGGAGTACCATCGAGCGAGATAGAGGTTGAAAAGCAAAAGTGTCACACTCACAAGTCGTAGAGAAAAATTTGAAAAACTCCCTCATGTGAATGGCAAGAAATGATGCTAAGTGTTGCAGGGGGGTCACCTATTTATAGGGTTGGAGGGATGCGATATTGTGTACGATACATCGCATACAATACATCGCATACGTGATATTGTGTCAGCCACGATACCGTGTATGCGATATCACAGCTTATCGATGTTTTAGGCCCGAGGGAAAAATTGAATTTTTAGGGTGTTTTTTGGAAATAAAATATGAAAATAAGGACATGTAAAACATATTAAAGGTTGCTAGGGTAATTCCATTAATTCGAAAGGCACAATTAATTATGATGATTTGGATTTTATCAATAAAACCTCAGATGGGAGAAAAAGGTTATGTAATGGTACATAGGAACATTGAAATTCATAGGGATAATAGTAGGGAAAGAACATTATAAAAAGTTATGTTGAGTATAAGAAATGGTGTGTGTGAGCTATGTCATAAGTGAAGATTACAAAAGATTACATAAGTGGGTTCTCCCCAAAGCAGGTTCCAACCTATAATGCCCTTGTGTAACCACACTTAAAGTGTCCGTGGGCACTAGAAGGGTTAAATGTAATCCGCACTAACTTCACAAAACACACACATGTAATTATCACTAGAATGAGGTAAGAATTCTATGTTACACACAACATGAGTTACAATTACAAGAACAGTGAGATGAGACAAACTATAGAAAGGGATTGTAGAGATTGGGACATGAGGTAATTGACCCAGGGCATAGTGAATCCTGCGTGAAAAGTATGATTAACACGTCATTAACCTTTCATTCCAAGATCAAGACCAACTCTATCCTTTTAATCAGTGACATCTCATTGTTTCATCCCATGATGAGAAACTATGAAAGTACCATAACAACAAGGCGTATGATCACTTGGCATTTTATTCAAGGGAGGAGTGATTTTTATTTTGTGGCACTTTCTTTTGTTTTTTTTTTCTTTTCTTTTTGAATATTGGATCCAGAGAAGCCACCAACCTTCAGGAATGGGTGCATGTCTTTCTAGTGGGAGCCCCTAGAACAGCATTGGATTTTTGAGTGCCCTTCTAATTACTCTTACTTCCATGTTTTGTTAGATCTACAAGGATCTTAGTACAACCACGTTGCATGATAACTCCCACAGATGTCACCAAAGAGAATCCTCAAGTCCCCTTGATGGCACACCCTTAATCATTCCCTCTTGGTCCATCCTTCTTCATTCTGGGTACAATGAACACAAAATTAATTTTAGGTTTTAAGAATGTTAAGAATATCATTGTACCCTCAAACAAAACCTCTTATTTGTAGAATGGATGAGTGGGTGTAATGGGCTCGCTGTCCAAATAATTGATCACTCAAGACT
>MNCI01008135.1:160077-187790 GCA_015680685.1 Gnetum montanum | reverse complement strand
ATTCATTTAATGGGATTATATGGAGATTTTCTTATCACTACATTTTCATAGAGTAGATATATTTATTAAACTTAGCTATTTTTAACAATTAAATAAAATAAACGTTTAGAAATGTGGCTCTGTCATTTAGTGATCCTAGTCTTTAGCAGTTTGTTAAAATAATAGAGCATCATTTTATTAGCTCCTTGTTCTTAGATGTTTGTGGTTAACTTTTTAGATGTAGTTGATTGTGTACCGTTCGAAATTGTTGGTCTCTGGCTGGAAGGAAACAGAGACCGTGGGATCGTAGGACGCGCATAGAAGACCCTACCTTCACCTGAGGGCGAGCTAGAATGAACGAAGGTAGATTACCTTGGGTGGTCCACACGCGGATCAGACAAGGATTTCCCCAAACGTACACCAAAGTGCTATACGCTGGGTTATACGTAAATGGCTTAACGGACGTAAATCAGAGCGTAAAAAGCGTAACCGATGCAAACAGAGCGTAACGTAAACGAGCGAAAATAGAATACATGCAATAATTAATGCAAACTGTAAATGATTTTGGGAAGAAAATGTAATAATGGCATTACAGAATGAAAGTACAATGCACCGGTCTAACACAGTTGTGACTAGAACACAAGGTGGACGAAAAGCCCCGATGGATGCAAGGATGAAGGCGGACGAAAAGCCCTGGCGGATGCAAGGATGATTGTGGCTGGTTCACACTGTAGGCATAGCGTAGAGGCTATATGCTCAGCATACAGGGTTGTCCAGCGTAAAAGGTTTTGTGCTCTAGTTCGCAGCGTCTCTGCTCTCTGATGTGCTCTGGAAATTTTGCCAACCCACCTGGATCTCGTGAAAAATTGGGGTTTTATACAGGTTTTGACGGTAGACTCGGGTTGGGCGACACGTGGCACGTTGACCAGGTGCAAAAGCATAAGATTTACAAGTGTACAGTATGTTACATTTGGCGAGCGTATACACTAGGCGTATACACTGTGTTTAGCGAGTGTAAACTATGGGCGTATACGCTGATGTGCTGGGCGTATGCGAACTTAAGCATAGATGTCGTAGACGCTGGTGTATACACTAATGGATGCTGGGCGTATACGCTGGGCGTACACACTGGTGTGCTGGGCGTATGCAAACTTAGGCGTAGATGTCGTGGACATTGACGTATACGCTGATGGATGTTGGGCATATACGCCGGGCGTATACGCTGGTGTGCTGGGTGTATACGCTGGGGCATATACGCTGATGTTTGCTGCCTTGTGCCAAATCTTGCTTTGTAGTGTTGTTTCCATGCCGTCTCCAGGGATTTTATTGCCGGGCGTATGCATCTGTTGTACCTGCTAAGCATACATGTGAGGCATGTACGCTGGACGTATACGTTGTGAACTTAAGAATACATGCTGGGCGTATACACTGAGAATTTGAGCGTACACATTGGGTGTATACGCTGAGAATTTGAGCGTGCACGCTGAGACTGCATACTTAGTGAAAATTGAGCATCTGATCTCCGAAGTTGCCATGTTTAGTATCCGATGTAGTCGTGGTCGTCTATGGGTCCCTAGGACCTGTTTCTTGTTGGAGAAGTACTAAGCTCGAAATTTTGTGGTGTTTCATTGGCCCCTCTTTGTTGATGCTTGGAGGAATCAACCCGAGAAGCATCGACAAAGAAGTGCAAAACACCACAAACAACTTGATAGAGACTTTGTCCGTTGTCACTTGACTAAACGTCATCGCCCCATGTTCAGTAGTACATGAGATTGAGAAAGTGGAATTTGTAGTTGGTAGGAGAATGGGGATTGTGGGAACTAGTAACTGCCCAAGGGATTGTGCTTGGTGAAGGGGATGCTCTGGTGTGTGGCATGCTGATCCTTGTCAATAGCCATTATTTAGCAGACTCGGAATCCAAACATGCAATGTGCGTTCTTTGACGGAGCAAGACTCTTGCTTAGTGTCCAAGAGGACTTGTTGGCAAGGCCAAAGCCATGTGATGATGCGTTGCATTCTTTGGAGGAACAGGGCCCTTTGTTTAGGGGAACCTGTTGACGGAGAGCCAAAGCCATGCAGTTGGATGTTTCTTGACTAATTTTGTCATGAGTACTTGGTTCCAGACACGTGCCTTCCCGCCTGGGGCTTGTGTGGGAAGTGCCCCTTTTTTTTGTGTGAAAGAAACTTTGCTTTGATTCTGTACTCATTCTCAAGTGCTATGTTGTGTGTTGCAACTGCTTCAAAGTGTTATAGTATACAACAGCATGCTCACAGTTTTGGATGTATTGGGTGTATCAAAGGTGTGGCTGAGTAGAGTGTGTCAGTGAGTAGGTAGGGAATGTACCGGGAAATGAGGATGTACTAGTGAACGGCTTGATTTAGTCTTTCTAGGTGTGCTGTGAACATTGTCCCATTTTGCTGCTTGTGACGAAGTGCGTTCTTGTGCGAAAACCTCTGGGTGTCATCCTGCAAACATAACTCAAAGGAGACAAGAAAACCGTGAGTGAATAAGTGAGCTTAGACTTAAACAGCAACTGATGGAACAAAGGCGTTGGAGGAGATTTCAGGCATTGTGCATGAATGGCAGCAACGCTTGTAGGATCGTCGGATGGCGAACGATGTAGTGATGAAGTTTGAATGTCGCGGTAGATTGAGGAGCCAGAGATGAACTTGCTAGTTTATAGTCTTAGCGGACTATTATGGGCTAGTTTTTTGTCATAACCCATTGGACATTTCCTGTTTAGCGTCATGGAGGATGGTGCATTGCCAGTTTCTAGTCTTAGCAGACCGTGAAGAGGCAAACCAGTTTATAGTCTTAGCGAACTCTGGTGAATGCGACAGTGGCAATTTACTGTCGTGCCGGATGGGTGCTAGTTTATCATCATTGCGAACACTGTGTGGTATCAATTTATCATCATGATGCCGAGACAAGCTGTGGTATCAGTTTTAAGTCATGATCCAGGACTATTCTGTGGTTTCAGTTTATAGTCGTGACTCCAGGACTCGCACGTACCTGAGCTTGTACTCAAATGTAGAATGGTTTTAGGAACAAGTGGTTGGTTGGATTGGCAAGCTCATTCCCTTCCATATCAGCTAGCTTAAATGCTCTATTGTCAAATTCTTTAATGACCAAGTAAGGCCCTTCCCAGTTGGCTGAGAACTTGTCCAGGCATTCTCGGATGACTTTAAGTACAAGGTTGCCTTCTTTGATAGGGCACTTATGGATGTCGTGCCGATGTCATTGCCGTTGTTGCTTTTGGTACCATTCGATCTGATCGAGTGCACGTATGTGTTCCTCCTCCACCGAGTCCAAGTCAATGATGCGCAGATCATTGTTCTGTCTGTCGTCGAGGAGTCCAGAAAGTGGGATCCTTAAAGATGGTACCTGCAATTCCAGAGGTAAAACAACTTCAGAACCGTAAACAAGACTATATGGCATCTTACCTATTGGAGTTCAATGTATAGTGCAGTATGCCCACAATGCGTATACCAATTGCTCGTGCCACTTTCTCTTGCTTTGGGTAAGCATCCTCTTAAATATTGCAATAATCGTTTTGTTCGTTGTCTCTGCTTGCCCATTGCTCTGAGGATAGTAAGGGGATGAAAACAAGTGCTTGATCCCTAGACTATCACAAAAGGTTTTGGTCTCGGCACTGCTAAACTATGGCCCGTTGTCAGTGATTATTGTCATGGAAACGCCAAAGCGAGTTACAATATTTTCGATAATGTAATTGCACACATGTTTAGATGTAGTTTTACGAAGGGGAGTGGCTTCTACCTACTTCGTGAAATATTCTGTTGTGGTTATAATAAAACTATGCCCCGCAGAAGATGAGGGTGTTATTGGGCCGATAAGATCCAATCCCCACTTTTGAAAGGGCCACGTGATTTGCGCTGTATGCAACTCATTTGGTGGGACATGTATTAGATTGCTATATTTTTGACAGGTACTACATGTCTTAGCCTTGGAGAGACAGTCATACTCCATGTGTGGCCAATAGTAGCCTAAGCATCTTATCTTCGTTGCCATGGCTTTCGGCGCAATGTGTCCTCTGCATAGGCCCTCGTGTATCTGTTCAACAATGGTTTGGGTGTCGGTACTACCAACACATGTTAGCAATATGCCTTCATAAGATCTATGACACAATGTGTCCCCTACCAGGGTATACTGCTTAGNAACTTTGATGGAGCATCCACCTCTCGAGGGGGAAGTGCTGTCGCTGTCATCACCTATCCCTTTGGGGAGATCCGACCCTTTGCTTATCGTTTCAACTTTCATTGTACCAACAACATAGCAGAGTACGAAGGTCTCCTTAGAGGTCTTGCGGTAGCGCTGGCTTCAAACATCACACGGCTTGTGGTCAGAGGAGACTCACAACTAGTTTTAAACCAAATCACAGATGTTTATACATGCAAAGCCCAACATTTACAACCATAGTGCGACCTGGCAAAACACCTAATGAGGTGATTTGAAAACATCGATGTGCAACACGTCTCTAGAAATGATAACACTATCGCGGATGCGTTAGCCACATTAGCATTAAACATATTGCCAGACATGTTCCATGCGTTACCAAGCTTCTNTCTATTGCGCTTATATTCTCATCTGGGAATTCTGGCTCTATTATCGCTTGATCGTGCGTTGGTGATGTGGCCATTTGACTTGCTATGGCTTGACCTTTAACTAATGATTGAACTATGTAGTGCAGGTGAAATTCAGCTATCATGGCTTTCCAACGGGCTATTCGACTCGTTTCGTAAATTTTTCCTGTGATGGCCCTGAGCACATTATCCTTGCAAATTATATTAACTTGGTTACGGAAGAGGTAGTGTCGCCATTTTCTCAAAGAAAAGACCAAGGCTAAACAGGATCTCTCCACGTCGTTATACTTTTTCTCGTGGGCAATTAATGCGTGGCTTAAGTAATATACAGGGACTTCGGTTTCGTCATCTTGTTTCTGGCAAAGCATAGACACGATTGACGAATCCGAAGTAGCGAGGTAGATGTGAAACGGTTTATCGTTTTGAGGTGGATAAACTGTGGGTAATCGGGCAAGTGTCGTTTTAATATTATCAAATGCTTCTTGGCACTGCGGAGTCCTTTCAAAATGGACGTTTTTGCGTAACAGGTGGTTCATAGGTTTTAGTTTGTCTGTCGGTTTTTCTACGAAGCGCCTGATAAATTGTAATCTACCTTGTAGACCTCAAAGTTCGGTAAGGTTTCCTGGTGGTTTTAGGTCTGTTATGGCCTTAACCTTATCGGGGTCTACTCGTATCCCTACTTCTGAGGCTATAAATCCAAGCATTTTGCCAGTCTTGACACCAAAGACACATTTTTTTGGGTTGAGTCTCAATTCATACTTTAAACAATGTTTTAATACCAAGTCAAGGTCTCGTATATGTTGTTCTGATGTTTTTGACTTAACCACAATGTCGTCTACATAGTCATTGAGCGAGTGTAACATGTAATCGCTAAAGATGAATGTCATCGCTCTTTGATACGTGGCCCCAGCGTTTTTGAGACCAAAGGGCATCATTGTGTAACAAAAGATTCCCCATGGTGTCATAAAGGTTGTCCGAAGCTGATGCTCCGGGTTGATGCATATTTGATTGTATCCCAAGAAGCCGTCCATAAAAGATAATAATGCGTGCCCAGTGGTCGAGTCAACAAGTTGATCGATGCTGGGTAGAGGAAAATCATCTTTTATGGTTGCAACATTTAAATCCCGGAAGTTAATGCATAAGCGAATGCTTTTGTTCTTCTTCAGAACAATGACCATGTTGGATACCCACTCGGCATAATCAACAGCCTGGATGAAACCAGCCTGATAAAGCTTGGTGATCTCATTACAAACTGCCAATGCCACTTCGGGTTTAACCTTTCGTGCCTTTTGTTTTACCAGTCTCAATTTCGGATCAAGGATAATGTTGTGTTGGACAATTCGGGGATCTAGTCCGGGCATGTCCGTGTAAGACCAAGCGAACGCCTTCATATTTTCCCTAATCACGTCTTCAATGTTTTTGGCTAGTTGCAGTTTTAGTAATGTGCTTAATTTTAGTATTTTAATTTCCCCATCAGGCATGGTGATGGGAGTTTTGGCCAACGGGTCTTCAGTGATATTTTTGGCTTCTATATCAAGGGGTTTTGTCATGCCTTTGTAGTTGTCTATTGTTTGCTGTGTTGAGGCTATGACTACGTCACCCATTAATGAGCTTAAATGGATGAGGTTTATGTTAAGATCTCTTGCAATTTTGCCATATGGTCCTTCAATGATTAACGGTGCGGTTAAATGCTGGCAATCCATCGAGCTTGCTCTTGCCAATAAACAGAGAGCTGAATGAACTGATGGGTATCGTTCTACACTCTTTGGTAATTTTTAATTATGTGTACATGCGTGATGGTGGGTTATTGTCACACTGGGATGCATGGCAATTTAAGGCCGTACTGGGCTGTCACAGTAGTTTAAGGCCATACCGGGCCATCACGGCAGTTTAAGGCCATACCGGGCCGTGGGTGGCAGTTTACCCTGGAATGTTCGGCGTAAACGCCTGGAATGGGTTTCACAGGGGAATTGAGATGTAGTAATTTCTGTTTTATTTTAAATATATAGTTTTTTATCATTTTTTGAGCAAATTTTTGGCAAAAAATAAGTAAAAAAGCAAAAGTAAACAAATTGGGAGGCGGCGGCATAAGCGGCGGTGGCACCGACGGCGGAGCGCTATATAAGGGGGGGGAAGCTTCATTTTTTATTGTATCGTGAGCGTAAGAGTGGAGCGTAAAACTTCAAGCATAAAATTTTTAGCGTAAGCGTAAACTGTAGAACCCCAGCATAAGCGTAAGCACTAGCGTAAACAAAAACTCAACGTAGACGCTACTCAACTAACCCCATCGTAGACGCTAACGGCTAAACCTTAGCGTAGACACAGAGTGTAGAAGTTTGATCATTGGTGTAAAGACTCAGACTCCGGCGTAAACAGTTCTAACCTTCAGCGTAAACTGTCGATCCCAACGTAGAGGACGCCACGATGGGCAAAGGCAAGAAGGTGAAAGGGTAGGGGAGGAAGGGACCTGACTTAACCTTCGCAGAGGAGAGCGAAGCCATGCTGCAGTGCTTGCCCAGGCCAAGGATTTCGTCATGGCCTGGATCATCACACAGGTAGGCTCTGATCCTGCCTCTATTAGTTATTTTTGCTGGTGTATGTTTCGTAGCGTAGACAGTCTTGTAGAGAGCTTCGGCGTATACGCCGAGCGTAAAATATTTCGGCGTATATGCCGAGCGTAAGGAGTTAGCGTAAAGACTTGATAGCGTAGACTGTCATAGCGTGATCTGTTTTCAGTGCATAGCGTAATCACTTTTTCTTGCACGATGCGTAGACGATTGTATCAGCATATACGCTGAAGGCTATACAGCGTAATAAGTTTTCTATGCACGAAGTTCTGTTTTTTCAGCGTAAGCTTTCTGTTTTATCAGCGTATAGTTTCTGTTCTATCAGCGTAGACGATCTACGCTGTGACGGCGTATACGCTGAGGATTTCTACAGCGTATACACTGAGTGTGAACAGTTAACTCATTTCAAGCGTGGTGCAGCATAGACTTATTTTTGTGTAAACTATTTTTTGGTGTAAACTCTGTTCAGTGTCTAGCATAGACTATTTATGCTAACAACTTCTGTGGCATATACGCTGAGGGTTTCTTCAGCGTATACGCTAAGCGTAAGAGGTTTGTGTGACAGCGTAAACACTTGGTTGTCAGCGTATACGCCGGGTCAGGCAGCGTATACGCCGAGGGTAAACAAATTTTGACAGCGTATACGCTAGGTTTAGCAGCGTATACGCCGTTGAGCGTAAACAGTTAGGAAATTTTTCTAAGTGTCGGTTTATGATGTAAAATTTTGTTTTTCGCGTTGTTTTGATGCATGGCTAATTTATTGTGGCATCCTGATTGCTTGCAGGGATAGTAAGCGTTTTCTCCTCGTTGTTGAGCTCGTTGGGGTGCTAACATGGTTTGGCCCCATTGAGGCTGATGAACCTACCCCAGATCTAACTATGGACAACAATGGGATCTGGTTCAGAGAAGTTGCGTGTGAATTCCTAACCTTCATGCTAGACAACTTCGAAGTGGCAATCTGGTCGCAGCTAAGTGAACTGGTGGCATGAAGTGTGCTTGAGGCAATGCTGCTGGGAGCTGCGGAGGGTGTCATGGTCTTCATAGAAGACATTGACGAGGGGTCGTTTGTTAACGAGGATGGTTCTACCCGCGGGCCCAGGTCTACACGCCCGTTAGCGCGCATGTGGGCACAGTTTCCACGAGGGTTGGACTACGTCAACAACACATTATTCATAGCTACACACATGCACACATTGTTCCAGAATCCCCTTGGCACAGTGTACCAGGTGGATAGGTAGGACCGTTTAAGTTTATTGTTTCTCTTCACCATTTGGCATTTGCTTCTATTTTGACCTCCGTTCGTTTGTAGGCCTAAAGTTAACCTGGACGGGACGTGGGTTGAGGAAGAAGGACTTGCTCTTGCTCGTACTGCTCTAGAGGCTTTTATGACGGGTCCCACCCTTTTCGTGGAACCGTATTGGGTCAAACGAAGGGTGCTATCATTCATTTTCATAGACAGTTCTCTAAAGCGTTCGCGATGTGCAAAGCTCATGGGTGGCTGCATGAAGACTGGTCAGACAATGTACCGATCTTCCCTCATGACTCTGGCAGCACATCCAAGTCCACAATGGGAGGTAACTGACAATTTTTTTTGGATGTGCTAACGTATTTGTTCAACTGCCGGGGGTTATACTGATATGATGATTTCGAAATGTACTTGCAGTTGATGTACCTCTTGGCGGGGACCCTATCACAACTGGGCGAACTGAGACAACCCTATCAATGAAGTTCGGGGAGGTGACTAAGGCACAAAAATGGTTACGCAACCATGACCCGCCATCTATTGTTCGTTGCTTAGACAATGTCGGCATTATGGAGCTCTTCACGACCCTGAGTCCTAATGTATCTATAGCAGAAATGATCGAGATCGTGGATTCCTTTAATGAGTCTGTCTCCTGCTACAGCACCCGAATTAAGGGTGTTAAGGTAGTTTTCCATCTGTCACCTGAATTCTTTTCAAACTTATTTGGGGTACCGGAAGATGGCATAAGTGTAGTTTTAGACAGGGCTCATAAAGAGCTCCAAACAATGCGTGAATTGGAGGACTGGTTGGGCCTGGCCAAGGGTGCCAAGGGATTCCCGATGTAGGGGAAAGCAAAGGTTGAGGAGGTAAATGAACTATATCCCCTGTTTAGGACACGGGTATTTCCCAAAATCCTTTCCCAGGTACGGAGTCTTGGGGTTGAGGCTGTATGCGTCATGCGAACTATCTTGGAAATCGGCATGCACTATAATTGGGCCCAATTTTTGTTGTCAGGCATGCACAAGGAGATAGTGCGATTGCGCTCGAATGTCAAGGCGTAGTCCCACTTCACCTTTGCCTTTTTAGCCGGTTACCTTTGTCGCTTCGCCGAGTTTTTGGTAGTCCACGCAAACAACAAGTTTGTTCTACGGGATCGGGGTCAACTATCCCACCCGTGGATCAACCACTTGTTCGAAACAGCAAAGTCCCAGGATGTGCCTGAGGGCATTGATGAGTCTGTGTCTATTACGACTAGGGGCTCGTCGAGTACCTCCATTCATACTCGCGATAGTCTGGGATTAGAGCCAGATGATGTGCCCCTCACTGCAAGAAGAGCTGAGCGGGTTATCAAAGAAACCGTTGGCCAAGCCAAATCGAACCTGAAAAGGCACGAACGCGCAACTGAGGAAGTCTCTAATGTGAGTGGGCCACGAGTGAAGCACATATGATTCAAGATGCCTGGTAAGTAGACTTCGTCAGCTTATTTTTTTATCGTTTTTGTTTTGCTCATAATTTTTTCTTCAATCGCTTACATGTCACTAATGTCTTTGGCTTGATTTGAGAAGTGAGGAAGCAGGCGTTAGAAACCACTAACTGAGGAGGAGGAGACCAACATGGAGCAGAATAATGAAGAGGAAAATGTGGAGAAGGATCAAGGAGGAGGAACGAAGGAGTTAAAGGAAAACACCACAGAAACTGAGCTGTTGGATGATCAAGGTGGTGTCGACCATATGTTCAGCAGCTTTCTCAAGGGAAATCTAGACTTAGGAGATCCCCCAGAAGGTGACAAGGAGCATGGTATGTTTTCCTTTTATTTTACTTTATATTGCTTCGTTAGTTGTCATTTGTATGGTCTTTTATTTTCATATTTTCATTTTTTCCAGATGAAGGCAGCAAAACCAAGACAGTGTGCTTAGACGTACCCATGAAGATGGTTCCCCCTGAGAGGACCATGGAGGTTAGTTCATCCCGCACCCGTGAGCCATTTACTTGGACGGAAATGCCAAGTAAGATGAATTTGGTTGGCATTGCAGAAGAAGTTGTCGAACGAATTCAGGAGGTCCACCCCGAAATAGGTATAATGTTTTTTAAATGGTTTTCCGTTTTAGAGTGTCACACCGTATTTCTGTTGTCTTAACATTTGATCTTTTCATATGCATAGGTGCCAAGTTAAGGTGGGATCCCTCTAAGAGCATCAACATAGAGATTTTACCCACACTATCCCCAGAAGTGGAGCAGGTGCCAAGGCCTATTTATGATGAGGTGGCGGAAGGCCTAGTACACAACGCCAAGTCACTATGGACTTGTAGGCATTCTGTCGAACAGTTGTGGCTGTAGATCCAAGCAAAAGAGAAAGAAGTCTCTAAGTTGTCGATTGAATGTGACGATCTTAAGGCTCGATACGAGTTCGTTGCTGCCAAACTAAGCGGTGATCGCTCTTGGCGAACGTCCGAGGTTACGTATACGAGATATTGAAATCTACTAAATCGTCATGCATCACTGACTCGGAGAATGGCAGAGCGTAAAGCCCAAATTGATCTCCTAAACCTCAAATGTCAATATTGGAAAGCCTTCACTTCCAAGGTTCGCAAGTGGGATTAGGATGAGAAGAATCACAAACATCACTACAAGAAGTCGTTAAAAGGAGTGTCCATTGAAAAGCAGCAACTAGAAATGTTTGTGGAGGGTTTGGGTTTGCACTCTGCCTTTGATACTTTTGCCCAAAACACAACTGTCGAGATGGAGTCACCTACTAGGGTGATTACAACTGCTTCTAGGGAAGTGTCTGTGGGTGAATTTCCTCTGAAACGTCCTACCTGGTTGGCTATTGACAAGGGAAAGGCCTTGGCAAACGTTGACCTAGGCCTTGATGAGACAGATTGGACTAGTGTCTCGGAAGAGGAAATCCTTCGTCGACTGGAATTTGGCTTAGGGGGCTCTCCTATGGTAAGCGTTTTTTCATTATGAAATTGATTTGCTAAATAATGTTTGAGATTTTGACGCTCTCTTATTCTTATATTGGTTGTCTCATTTTCTATTTTCAGGATGAAGGTGGTGACGATGTCCAAGAAGGTGGCCCAAGTGGAGCGAGGGCCCCTGATGCCAGTGGATCTAAAGGGGACGATCNGACAATGTAAAATATTTTGGTTTATATTTTTTTTTGTTTTAAGTGTAATGTGTGAATGTAATTATAAATTGTAATGATAAAAGAAAGAGGAAAACAAAGTACACGTGTGTGATCTAGTTTAAGGCCATTTCGTGCCCCATGCGTAGTTTAAGGCCATTTCGGGCCCCATGCATAGTTTAAGGCCATTTCGGGCCCCAGTTGTAAACAAGTAACATTTCGGATAACGTGGGTGGGTTTCTCGGTTGACCGACCATTTCTGATCGTGGCTAGTTTTATGTCATTGCGGACATGATGGTTTAACGTCGTTCCAGACAGGGAGTGTAGTCTAATGTTTTTTCTAATTTGTTGTAGTTTAACATCATTTCGGACGGGTTCTAGTTTAACGTCATTTCGGACGAGTTGTAGTTTAACGTCATTTCGGACATGTTGAGATGGTATTATTTTAGGAATTTTTTGATTTTTTTCTTTTTAATGTTAGGCGATGTGTCAACGGGTATGATTCTGTATTCAGCGTCCCCTTCACTAATTACGTTGAATGGTAATTCAGCCCAAGGGACGTCTGATGGAATGGCTTCTGTGTCAGTGTTTTTAGATGTTTCAGTATTTGTGGCGAGTTCTGTGTTAGTTTCTAATTGAGAAGGAGTATGTACAATGTCGAGTGCAGGTGTTTCTATTTTAGGTGGATTTGGAGTACTGCCTACCGGTTATTGTTTGTTTATGTCATTTCGGCTAGGCTTTTTGAGTTCAACCTCTGAGCCTTGGTCCATGTCCATGTGTGATGAAACAATAGGTGTAGCCGCTTCCCCATGTATGATGATTTCACTGCCTTCATAAGGTAGGTGAATCTCTTGATGTATAGGGGATGAGACTGGGGGCGGTTGGGCCAACCAGGGTCTTCCTAATATTAGGTTGAATCCTAGCATTTCATCGACCACCACGAAGTCGATAGATGTGGGAAACTGGTCCCCCACTATGAAGTCTAAGGTCACTATGCCTTTGACCATCACGCGTGACCCGTTGAATGACTTTAAACATGTAGTTGTAGTTGGTTTGATTAACTCCGTCAGCCCTAGTTGTTCAACGATGGGGTATGGTACCACGTTCATAGTAGCTCCATCGTCTACGTGGACCCTATGTATTTTGAACTGATTTATGCGTATCGTTATGAACATGGGGGCTGTTGTTACCTCCCCTGTTTTCTTATCCACTTTAATGTTATCGTTGTGGAAGCTTAGTGGTTTAGAAGTTAACCCTTGGGACGAGTACATTACAGCATGAATGGATGGTTCGTTTGGGGGCAAGTTCTCACTTACTGGGATCGACGTTAACATGCGTACCAAAGCTTCACGATGTGTTTGGGATGTAAGAACCAAGTCATACAAGCTTAGCGAAGTGTTCTTTTGCTTGAGTGTTTGTGTGACTTGTGTTAAAGCCATTGCCAAATATATACTATTGGGTGTGTTTGCATCAGCGGTGACTGAGTCCATTGGCCCCAAGAGTTTTATTTCATGCTTTGTTGGCCCGTTGTTTTTGCTCGGAGCCATTGTTTTAGACGTATCATGTTTTTTGGATGGTTCACTCTCGTTGCCTGCGTTTGGTTGACTATTGAGTGGTGCTATGGGTACGACGTTAAGTGGAGTGGGTTTAGGTGGTCCTACAGCTAACCGTTGACGCTCCTTCTTCAAGCGTTCACGCATAAGCTTATCCGCTAAGCGTTCTCGTGTGTGGCATGGAGGTGGAGTTGGTCTTGGAGCTTCGGGTTGCCTTGGGATTCGTACCACATATGGAGTCGGGTGAGGTTGCAGTTGGATAGTCGGATGTGGTTGGGTAGAAGATTGGCTGGACACCCTAATGACGTAAGGACTAGGTTTACCTTGTGTATGTGAAGTGGAGGCTTGGTAAACATTAGGACTTGCAGATGTGCTAACAACGTATGGGGTTTGTCTAGGCGGAGGTTGGACCTCTACTGTTGCAACTGCGGATGGCACTCAGACTACGAAAGGGGTAGGCCGAGTAGGAGGGGTAGTGGCAGCGGGAGGTATGCGCACTACGTATGGTTTTTGCGGGGCAAATGATGGTTGAGGCATGGATGCGGATGGAGTGGGAGGAACATGGACTACAAACGGCTTGTTAGGTGTTTGTTATTTATATTCAGGGTAGACAGTATTAATGTTGGGTGTCTCGGGTTCATCATCAAAGAAAATTTTGTTGATAATGTACGACGCCTCTTTGGTATTCAGAGGGTCTTTATACACCCCCATAGCCTGGTTCTGTGGTTGGACTGGGTTGGCCTCATCAAAGGTGATTTGGCTTTCATCGATCATTCACTGTATGTCCTGCTTTAGGGTGAAATAGTAATCCATGTCGTGCCCGTTGCGTTGGTGATAGTCGCAGAAGTGATCCATTCTAAAACCTTTGGGCACTGGAGGCTCATCCGGCGTTGCTAAGCTTGGGTTCTGGACGAGTTGACAGAACCGATCATGTCTCTGGATGGCCGCTGGGGATAACTGTTTATGTTTCATTAATCTGGCTTTCAGTAGTTGATCAAATAGCTGGGACAACTTCATAGGTAGTGATGTATATTGGGAGGGTTCTTTCCTCTCAAAGTTTCTCGTACGGTTTTGTGTTGGGTTCTGCGATGATGATGATTCTGGTGCAGTCGCGAGAGTAGGTCTAGTATAGTTAGTAGGGGTTACTGGCGGTTTGTTTGGTTGTTGCATTTCTACTATTGCCACTATAGTTTCTTTAGCTTTCTCTTTATCCTTTTTACTGTGTTGATTTTTGAAGGCTAAGTATGCAGGATCATGGCTATTTTGAGCCGCCTCTTCTATATTTGTTATTTGTACAAAGGCTTGGTTAAGGTTACGTGCATTAAGATAGTATAATTTGGATTTGGAGAAGTTGTTAATAGCCCCCTTTAGAATTGTAAGCAGATATGTCTGTGAGATTGGCTCGTGTAGCTCATTGAGAGCGGCGCTCCATCTCTGGATAAATTTTTGCACAGGTTTGAGTAGTGCTTGTTTAACCTATATAAGGCTATCCAATGTCACCTCAGGTTTCAAGTTATATTTGAACCTGATCACGAACTGATGTAACTACTCTTCCAAGGAAAATATAGAATTCCTCGGCAAGGCCCGGTACCAATCGAGTGCTCTCCCTGCGAGAGACATAGGGAACACTCGCAAAATGGCATGGGGCCATGCCTGGAGTAATGCGCATTCTAGCCTAAACATTATAAGATGTGCATTGGGGTCCATCTCCCCGTTATATTTAGTTAGTGTTGGCAACGATATGCCTTTGCGCAAGGTTAGAGGTGGGACGGAAGGGCTGATGGGGTCATCGTGGTAGAAGTCCACTACCTTTAGCTCTCCGTCAGTAGCCGTTTTGAGGCGCTTGACCTCGTCAGTTAGTTCTTGCATTAATTTTTTGGCATCTGCTCAGTATTGGACACTAGGTGACATGGCAGCTTGAGGTTGTGGTACATTGTGTAGGTTGGACTGTTGGATGGTAGGTTGAAAGGCTGAAAGCTGTGAGGTCGGCAGTTGTGCTTGTGGCACATTTATAGTGGATGGCACTAAGGATGGCACATTGTAAACGAGGGGTTGTCGTTGCGGCGGTTGCGGCTGTACTCGGGGAATGTTGGCTAGTGGAATCGTAAGGGGTGGCACGTTGTGGTGATAGGGTTGATGTGATGGCACACCCATCACCGCCCATTGCCCAATCATGTTTTGTGAAGGAACTCCATGTAGGGTTACAGTGGTCGAGGGGGCTCTGTGTATTTGGATGTGGGGGATGTAGTGAGCGGACGTGGATGCTGGTATCACATGTGACATCCCTATCACTCGAGGCGAGAAGGTTGCTCCCATGTTATTGTGTGGGGGTGGTGCTTGCAAGGATGGGCCTACTGCTACAGCGGGGATGATAACGAGAGGGAGCATGCTGAATTGCGGGTCAGTTACCGGAGGAACATGAACCAATGTGGATGTTTCTAGTGGGGGTGCTTGCACCTGGGTGAACCTGAGGGGTTGGAGGGGCATGACTTCCCCTATGCATGGATGAAACATGGGGTTGATATGGGTTTGTGGACTGAGGGTGTGATAGGAGTCTTCGTGTTCGGATTGGGCAGCGAACTCATCCTCCTCTTCCGGTTGGAGATCTACTGCAGGCTAATCCAACGACTGGCTCCTTTGTAGGAGGAGTCGTGTGATGAGCTCTGAGTACTGCTCTGGAACAAGGATTATATCGTACAGGGAAGGGATGAACTCGCATTCCCCCTGTAGAAGAGTTCGTACTGCCTCTTTACCTCTATTTCGGTTCGATCTACAGTCAGACCAGCTTGTATCTTCACACATATGAAGTTGTACTAGTCCTGGGTTATAATGTTAGAGGTTGGATTTCTCCCTTGCAACCTTAGGGACCGATGGGGCCCTGCTGTGGGTTGTGCTGTCGGCTATGGAATGACAGGCTATTGGGCAGCCATGGTGCCTACCATGTTAGTGACTTGAGCAGTTGTAGCGGTGGTGTTTGCGGGGTTCATGATGACCTGTTGAGGGTATGACACGGTATAGGGATGTGAAATTAGTGTACTTAGTACAGCGTAAACTTATGTGGTAACGTGCAGCGTATACACTTCAACGTCCAGCGTATAACGACAGCATAGATAGCATATAGGGATGGAGCATATAGGGTCAGCGTAGACAAGTCTACAGCGTAAGGAGTGCAGCGTATACGCTGAGCAGCGTATACAGTGTCAACGTGCAGCGTAAACAAGTTTTACAGCATACAGAGTGTGGTATAAATGAACAGTAGCATAAACGAGTTTGCAACGTAAAGAGAGTAGCATAAACAAAATCTCAGAGAAAGTTAGTGTGCAGCGTAGACAAAATCTACGGCGTAAAAAACGTAGCGTAAATGGACGGCAGTGTAGACAAGTCTACAGCATAAAAATGTGCAGCGTAAACTTTAGCAGTCTTGTGTATGGCGTAAGGAAAATCTACAGCGTAAAGCGTGTAGCGTATGATTAATAGCGTAAACGTTGGGAATCTCGCAGAGTAAGTTTTAACAGGAGCGGCATAGATGCTCGACAGCATAAACGTTGAATTGTAAACTGGGTTTCAAACTCAACAGCGTAAATGCTAGGAGGTTTTTAGAGGGAATCAGTGTATGGTTAGCAGCATAAACGCTCACCAGTGTAAACGCTGGGATGCTTGCAGGTAAGGTTTTAGGCAGAGACCCTCCTTCTTGTGCCAATTTCTGTACCGTTCAAAATCGTCGATCTCCAGCTGGAAGGAAACAGAGACCGTGGGATCGCAGGACGCGTACAGAAGACCCTACCTTCGCCTGAGGGCGAGCTGGAATGAACGAAGGTAGAGTACCTTGGGTGGTCCGCACGCGGATCAGACAAGGATTTCCCCGAACGTACACCGAAGTGCTATATGCTGGGTTATACGTAAACGGCATAACGAGCGTAAATCAGAGCGTAAACAGCGTAACCGATGCGAACAGAGCGTAATGTAAATGAGCAAAAATAGAATACATACAACAATTAATGCAAACTGTAAATGATTTTGGGAAGAAAATGTAACAATGGCATTACAGAATGAAAGTACAATGCACTGGTCTAACGCAGTTGTGACTGGAACACAAGGCGGACGAAAAGCCCCGGTGGATGCAAGGATGAAGGTGGACGAAAAGCCCCAGTGGATGCAAGGATGATTGTGGCTGCTTCACACTGTAGGCACAACGTAGAGGCTATATGCTCAGCGTACAGGGTTGTCTAGCGTAAAAGGTTTTGTGCTCTGGTTCGTAGTGTCTCTGCTCTCTAGTGTGCTCTGGAAATTTTGCCAACCCACCTGGATCTTGTGAAAAATTGGGGTTTTATACAGGTTTTGACAGCAGACTCGGGTTGGGCAACACGTGGCACGTTGACCGAGTGCAAAAGCATAAGATTTACAAGTGTACAGTATGTTACATTTAGCGGGCGTATACGCTATGTCTGGCGAGCGTAAACTATGGGTGTATGCAAACTTAGGCGTAGATGTCGTCGACACTGGCGTATACGCTGATGGATGCTGGGCATATACGCCGAGCGTACACGCTGGTGTGCTGGGCGTATGCGAACTTAGGCGTAGATGTTGTAGATGCTGGCGTATATGCTGATGGATGCTGGGCATATACATTGGGCGTATACGCTGGTGTGTTGGGCGTATACGCTGGGGCGTATACGCTGATGTTTGTTGCCTTGTGCCAAATCTTGCTCTGCAGTATTGTTTCCATGCCGTCTCTAGGGATTTTATTGCCGGGCGTATGCATCCGTTGTACCTGCTGAGCATACATGTGAGGCGTGTACGTTGGGCGTGTACGCTGGATGTCTACGCTGGGCGTATACGTTGTAAACTTAAGCATACACGTTGAGAATTTGAGCATACACGTTGGGCGTATACGCTAAGAATTTGAGCGTGCACGCTGAGATTGTATACTTAGTGAAAATTAAGCATCTGATCTCCGAAGTTACCATGTTTAGTATCCGATGTAGCTATGGTTGTCTGTGGGTCCCTGGGACTTATTTCTTGTTGGAGAAGTACTAAGCTCAAAATTTTGTGGTGTTTCAGGTTGTTTTCTATTAGTGTGCTTTTGCATGTTGTCCATGTATCATGTTGCATGTTGTCCATTTGGAGTGTTGCATGTTATTCATTTGAAGTGCTACATGTTGGACATGTGTCATGTTGTATGTTGTCCATATTGATACCTTGGCCTATAAATGGATATGATGTTGTGTGTGTAAGCAATCAATAAAATTTTCATTTGCATTTTCATTGTTCTCTTTATTTTTAACATAGTGGTATTAGAGTGAGATTGAGAGCCAAAAAAGTGAGATAGAGTTCGGTAGTAGTAGATTTAATTCCATTCACTTTGTTTTGTTTTATTTTGCAGTTGCAACTCATAAATGACATTCTCTGAGAATTTTGTGCAACCTACTATTCCTCATTTCGATGGTCATTATGGTCATTTAAGCATGTTGATGGAGAATTTCTTGAGATCAAAAAAGTATTGGCAAGTTATTGACTCCAGGATAGTAGAACTAGTAGCAGGCACTATGTTGACAGATGCACATAGAACAAAGCTAAAAGAACAAAGGTTGAAGGATCTCAAGGCACCTCCAATTATATTTGGAATTCCATGAAGAAAAAATACCAAGGATCGGCAAGGACAAGAAGAATATAGCTTCAAGAACTTTGTACCAAGTTTGAGACTTTGCATACAAAGTGAAAGAGATGATTTTAGATTATTTTTCCAGAATGATGACCATCACTTATAAGATGTGAATCAATCACGACAAGATGGAACACATTACCATCATTGAGAAAATTCTACTCACAATGACATAAACATTTAATCTTGTTTGTAGCATTGAAGAATCCAAAGATATTTATGCACTTTCACTTGATGAGTTGCAAAGTTCATTAATGGTTCATGAGCAAAGAGTGCTTTAGCAAGACAATGAGGAGAAAGCATTGTAGGCTGTAATCAATCCAAAAGGTAAAATCGTTGCAAAGAAAAATGGAAGGATAATAATTCACAACACAAGTTAGAAGATCAGAACCATGCTATAGATTTCAAAGGGAAAGGAAGACGCCACGACAACAACAACTCTACTAGTCACAAACCAAGAAATGCAAACAAATCAAAAATCAATGTTTCAGATGTCATAGGTATGGTCATTATAAATCTGAATTGGAATGAATTTGTATAAATAATGTGGTGAAAAATATAACCTTGTAGAGAGTGAAGGAGGAGAATTCTCTCTTTTGATGGCTTGTCATACCATAGAATAAATGCATCAAAACTTGTCGTGTTTAGATACTAGTTGTAGCAATCATATTTTTCCAGATAAATCTACATTCTTCGAATTGGATGAATCCTTTTGGAATACTATAAAGTTTGGAGATAACTTAATAGTTTTTGTTATGAGCAAAGGAAATGTAAAAATATGGACCAAAGAAAATTTTGTTCAAATTATTTCTAATGTTTTCTTTATTCTAAATCTGAAAACAAATTTTCTTAGTATTGGTCAGCTCCAAGAAAAAGGATATGAGATCATTATTAAAGAAGGAGTTTGTTGGATTCAAGATTCAAAGAAGGGGTTAATTACTCAAGTTAACATGCCGATGAATCATATGTTTCCTCTACATCTCCACAATACCACACATTCATGTTTATCTACTATGGTGAAGGATGTAGCATGGCTTTGGCATTATTACTATGGACATCTAAACTTTAGTGGACTAACAACGGTGTAGTAGAAAAATATGGTGATTGGTCTTCCTCAAATTGATGTCCCTTCGTAACTTTGTGAAGAATGTGTTATTAGCAAACAACACCATGATCATTTTCCAAAAAGAAAATCATGGACAGTAAAGAAGGTGCTAGAGGTGATTCATTTAGATGTTTGTGAGCCAATTACTTTAACATCAAATGGAGGTAAAAATTATTTTATAATGTTCATTGATGATTATAGCTGGAAAACTTGGGTTTACTTTTTGTAGGAAAAATCTAAAACATTTTCAGTATTCAAAAACTTCAAGACACAGGTTGAAAAAGAAGTTGGCTGCATGATAAAAATTCTTCACACAGATCATGGTGATGAATACAACTCACAAGAATTCATTAATTTTTATGAGATGCAAAGAGTTCAAAGGCAACTGATAGTAGCTTACTGATGAGTCACTAAATAAGTGACCCGATATCGGACCCATGATATCGAACCCTTTATATCGAATATGCAATATCAGATGGGCCAAGCAACATTAGATACGTGATGTTGGAGCCTATCTTGTTGGCTATAAATAAGAGACAGGGGCACTTGGGCTAGGAGAGTAATTTTTCAGTCCTTTAGCCGAACTCTTGTAGTTTTTCCCTTCCAAAGTTAGAATTATTTCTGAGTGTCCGCAGTAGGAGTCATAAAGTGAATGGAGCTTTATTCAAGCATTGTGTACCTGAGCACACCTAGTGTCTAGAAATAAAGACGAACTTTGTGATAAACCTTGCAACATCCAGAATAGCTTAATTATTGCATTTAATGTTATTTACTATTATTTGATGCTTTTAGTAGTTAATTAATGTTATTTCCATAGAATTACTAATTATAAATTACCAATGAATTAGCACACTTAGCATGATCACTTCGAGCATACGTGGAACACTTGGTAACCAAGTAACAACTAGCGTTTGGTAATCCTAGTAATGTTACACTAGTTCAAGATGTGTCTGGAGAGTGGGAACAGATGCTGGTGTTAGGATTTGATTCACATTAGAGTTCCAAAAACCCATTAGTTTATTAAATCTTTTCATTGCACATACTTCGGAGACTAAGATAGAAAACATAAAAAAACATAAAAATCATATACCTCAAGTTTACTTAACCCTACAATTGTGCCTTACAAGCAAGCTTGGGAAGACAATGACTACATAACTCATTCTTATTCTGTGTAGGTGCATAAGCACTTAATCCTTAGAGTTTGACTAAATCATGCATGAACGCTCGTATTTGTATGGTTGGACGTAGGGGTACCTTACCATTCATCATTGGCATCGTTACTAGGGACAAACAACAATGTGCACATTTTTTACATTGGTAGCAATGCGCTTCATTTTCTTTTCTCTCTCTCTCTTCAAGCTATCAAATGAGGGACTGGATGTCATCTATGTATAGTGTTCATCATAATGGTTATGAACACCAATGCTATAATACATTTGTTGATTTGTTCACCAAGCACTTTGAGTCTGTCATTCCATGTCACCGTCTGTTGTCGTTCACTCAATAATCCCATACCTTCTCAATATTTTGTAAGGAACTCAAGGATGAGTTTTCATTCAGTCATGGGGGTATGATGAGTCACCAAAGAAACAACCCGATATCAAACCCACAATATCAAACCCTCGATATTAGATATGCAATATTGGATGGGCCAAGCAACATTGGACACGCGATGTCAGAGCCCATCTCATTGGCTATAAATAAGAGATAGGGGCGCTTAGTCTAGGAGAGTAATTTTTCAGTCCTTTAGCTGAACTCTTGTAGTTATTGCCTTCCAGAGTTAGAATTATTTCTGAGTGTCCATAGTAGAAGTTATAAAGTGAACGGACCTTTATTCGAGCATTATGTACTTGAGCACACCTTGTGTCCAGAAATAAAGGCGAACTTTGTGATAAACCTTGTAACATTCAGAATAGCTTAATTATTACATTTAATGTTATTTACTATTATTTGATGCTTTCAGTATTTAATTAATGTTATTTCTATAGAATTATTAATTATCAATTACCAATGATTTAGCACACTTAGCATGACCACTTCAAGCATACATGGAACACTTGGTAACCCAGTAACGACTAGCATTTAGTAATCCTAGTAGTGTTACATTAGTTTAGGATGTGTCTAGAGAGTGGGAATGGATGTTGGTGTTAGGATTTGATTCACATTAGAGTTCCAAAAATCCATTAGTTAATTAAATCTTTTCATTGCACACACTTGGGAGACCAAGATAGAAAACATAAAAATCATATACCTCAAGTTTACTTAACCATACAATTTTGCCTTACAAGTAAGCTTGGGAAGATAATGATTGCATAACTCATCCTTGTTTTGTGTAGGTGCATAAGCACTTAATTCTTGGAGTTCGACCGGATCATGCATGAACACTCGTATTCGTATGGTTGGGCGTAGGGGTACCTTACTGCTCATCATTGGCACCATTGTCGGGGGATTTTGTTTTTTGTGCGCTAATTAGAACATAGGAAATCCTTCCATCATTGGAACGAACCCCTAAAGTTAACTATCCTACAATCACTAGAAAAGAGTACCACACACTGAGTAATCAATCATATCTCCTTCTTCTTATGAGAGTGCTTCACCAACTAGGTCCAATACCATGAACAATTAGAAGCGGGGTGCACATGATGATCCACCGGTGCCCCAAAAATTTTGCATGGTATACGCTCATCCTAATGAGTATGTACTAGACTTTATCTTTATCCTTCACTAGGATGAACAGTTGCAATGGTGTGATTTAGAACGTAACATGGTGCTATCTCCCAATCGCTCAATCCCAAGCATGCTTCTTCATGCTCTCATACGAATTGGTATGTAGCACTTATAGTCAAAGTACATTGTGCATGAACAAGACTTGAGAGAGTATTGACCTACAAAGGCACAATGCTAGAGGGATCTACAATATGAGAGACATTATGAATCTGTGAAGGGGAAGTGGTCTCAGGATGTCCCGTATGTCCTAAGTGAAAATGATGGTGGTGAACCTGTCTTGGGATGTTTTCCACAAAATGATGTTCCTCTCTTTGACTTCGATCAAGGAGTTGGGTATCAGAATCTTCACTCAACTATTGATAACCTAGGTTCTGGTACCAATGGACATAAAGGGTCTAGAAAAGGAACACAAATGCATGAAAATGATGAACATTTCAATCGTAACCACAACTGAAGCCGTGACCACTGAAGAGAAGGTGACAAGCATCGTCATGGTGTCAATCCTCCTTCCTCTTCACCTTCATCATCTCCTTCCCCCTCTCCTTTGGGATTTGAACATGGTCGTAAAGGGCGAGACCATGAGGACAATGGTAGGCAAAATAGAAATCACCAACAAAACAATAGAGAAAGGGGATGAGGGCATTCCAGAGAGACACATCATGAAAGAAGGGAGAGTAGGGAAAAACATAGGCATCATAGATGCCATAGGTAGCATCATCACAATGAACCCCTACTCACCACCCAAAGTATGTTAAATATCATAGAGGCTGTTAGGATCCCAACAAGATACCAGAAAGATAGTAGGATCAAAAGACTAGACATGAATAACATCCCACGATTTGAAGGGGGATACAATGCTGATCCTCAAAACCATTTACAAGCATTCCATGATGCATGTGCTTTGTAGAATATAGAAAATGAGTGGCAAAAGCTAAATTTATTTATATGGACACTGATCAAGGAAGCAAAAAGCTAGTACCAGTCCTTAGAATCAGAATCCATTCGTCAATGGAGTACCATGTTGGAGCTATTCAACGATAAGTATCAAACGTACTCATGAGTGTCCAACTTGCATAAGCAAATCCAAGGATGGAAACAAGGAGGACACAAACCCTTGGATGCTACCATGAGCTGATATTATTCATTATTACATTGTTGCCCTAGCCATGGTTACTCACAAAAGGAACAACTATGCCATCTTGTAAATGGGCTTAGGTACGAAATGCGAAGAACCCTTGGGACTTATGCCCAAGGAAGGCTATCTAAGCTCAGAGCCCATCAAATACAAAGATTGTTGAAGCAAGTTGCCAAGGAGGAAGGCTAGTTGAGGAAAAGAGTAAGTGTGGAGGAGTATAATAGAGATCCTTCCCTCTAAAAGAAGGAAATTAGATTTTGCGAAGATGAAGAAGAGTCATCACTTGAAGAGATGGTGAATAAAAAAACTTTGTCCATTAAAAAATTTGAGTCATAGGTATCGACAAAGGTGGATCAAATGTGGAACTCTCTAGATGAAATATTTTAAACTTTTCTAAAAATAGTAGATGATTCTAGAGAACAAAGTATTGACTAAGAGAGAAGGAAAAAAAAAGAAGCTAAGTATGCATGTAACAAGGGTAAGGGCAAGGTTTCCGTCATTGAAGAGGTTGTGGATTCAAACATAGACAATGATGGCAGATGTGAGATATGCTAATATGACCATCCTAAAGGATGTTTCCCAGTAGTGTCACATCTACAAGAGTTTGAGGTGTATGCACTAAACCTACAGTTAAATAAACGACAAACACTCAGAAGGTTACCTTACCCTCAAGGTAACCCAAGGCAATTCCACCAACCCTTGACATATTATTTGAGTGGAGCTCCAGCACAACCGAAAGAATAGTATCAGCAATGGCAACACCCACAATCATGGGGAATGCCACTACCACATCAATAGTACCCTTACCATCAACATGACCCATACGAGTATTACGTTCAGTAGCCAATCTCTCCATGTGACTCTATTAGTCACGTCGCTCTTCAGCCTCACTACTAGAACCCTAAGTACTGTAGAACTTATTCTTCTAGGAGTGATGCCCCACATATGTACTATCCTTGTCATCTGTCTACATCTCTTCCACTCTCGGCTTCATTACCACTTGCTCCAACTATGCAGGGCAAGCTTCCTACCCAGCCGCAGTAACATAACACTACAAGGGTTGTCAATCTTCAACCTATTGTTGGTTCATACAACCGATCAAAGAAGAAACATTTCTTTAAAACCAAGAATCCAACCAAGTCCTTACAACCACAAGCAGCTAATTATCGAAACACCTCATCATCATTTAAATCTTCAGAGCTTTCTTTGAACCAAAAACCTCACTCAACACACATTGTCATGTTAACCCATGCAATCACTAATTGGATTAAAGTTGGCCATCTTCCTAGGAAACTTTCAGATCCTAGAAGTCCTCTTATTTATTTTCAAATCACTAAAAATGAGCCTTGAAAAGCTCTTTTGGATTCAGGTTCTGGTGTTAATTTGATCTCCTAGGAAATGTATAAAGTTTGGAACCTACCTCCGCTAAAGAAGAGTAGCATTCATTTAGAGTTGGTCAACCAGTTCATCACTGTTCCACTAGGACTAGTGGAGGACATTGTCACCACTGTTTGTGGGTGTTCATATCCATTCGATTTCCTAGTGATCCAGATTAACCACTACAAGGGGGACTTCCCAATCATAATGGGAAGAGCAAGGCTAAGTACGATTGATGTGCACCTAGGAAGAAAGTTCCATGCATTACATACAATGACATAGGGTGCAACTGCGTGTAGAATTCCTAGTTTGTACAATGCTTAACATTTCCTGCATGCAACCAGTGTGCACAAGTAACTGATATACAAGGATGCCTATATGTAATAGCCACAAGATAGGAAGGCACCAAGTGGCTAACAACTAACCTAGAGAGAAATTCAACTTTATGCATGGAACCAACTCAGAGCTTGACTTGTGCCTATATCAATAGCATAGATGCATTGGAGCAAGCCCATCACCAACTTCCAAGTACGAACACCGAAAATATCAATTGGGGGAAGTTGGAAATTCCTAACGAGTTTAAGCAAGAGCCCCTTAAATTAAAATCATTACCCATCGGTATGGAGTATTCATTTCTCAAGAATGGAAAATTGGTAATCATTAATGCTAAGCTTGCTCCTCAACAAAAAGAAAGACTATTATAGATGATGAAAAAATCATCAAAATAATTTTCTTGGTCATATCCTGAATTAACTAGGATAGATCCTAGGATATACCAACATAGAATTTACATTGACCCCTCTTTGAAGCCTCGATGACAATCACAAAGACAACTAAACCCAAAGCTTAAGTAAGTAGTTAAGGAAGAAATTGAACAACTTCTGAAGGCTGGGTTTATCTACGCCATTGTTGACAGTGGATGGGTTAGTCCATTAGTCATTGTGCCTAAAAACGTTGGTAAATGGAAGGTGTGTATAAACTTTAGGCTACTGAATATGCCAACATTTAAAAATCATTTCCCATTGTCATTTTTTGACCAAGTCTTAGATACCATTGCAAGGCATTGTTACTATAGTTTTTGGGATGATTATAGTGGGTACAATCAAATCCAAATAGCACCAAAAGACCAAGCCAAAACTACATTCACGAGTCCTTGGGGGACATTTCCATATAGGAAGATGTCATTTGGCTTGTGCAATGCTCCAGCAACGTTTCAACGTTTGGTTCTCAGTATATTTCAGTAGCAAATAGGGAATGGTGTGGAGGTTTTTATGAATGATTTCTCCACCTATGGAGCGAACTTTGGACAAGCATTGGACCAATTAGAGCAAGTACTAAAACGATGTGTTGAAACCAACCTAAGGCTCAATTAGTAGAAGAGCCACTTAATGGTCCAAGAGGGCATTGTACTAGGGCAGAAACTTTCAAAAAAAGGGATAGAGGTAGATCCTAAAAAAATTAAAGTCATCCAAGGAATCACTCATCAACTTGAAACTAGAAAAGATGTCCAATCATTCCTTGGACATACTAGATATTATAGATGCTTCATCAAGAACTTTTCGAAGATTGCAAAATTATTGGTAGAATAAACGAAAAAGGATGTATCCTTTGAATGGACCAAGGAATGTGAGTTAGCCTTCCAAACCTTGAAGCAGAAGCTCATGGAAACACCCATTCTATAAGCTCTTGACTAGTCCAGACCATTCCATATAATGACTAATGCGTCCAATTTTGCTTTAGGAGCCATACTTACACAGTTAGATGAGCACAAACATCCCTATTACATTCACTGTGTAAGTCGAAGTATTGTTGGTGCACAACTCAACTATACCACAACAGAAAAAGAGTTAATGGCCATGGTGTTTGCACTAGAGAAATTTAGGTACTATGTATTAGGCTATAAGGTATTTGTATACATAGATCATATTGTGACTCAACTCCTTATGAATAAACCAATGGTGAGCCCTCACATCATACAATGGTTTGTGATCTTACAAGAGTTTGATCTCACAATAGTAGATTGTAGAGGCATCGAGAATGTTGTTACCGATCATTTATCTTGGTTGTGATGGGACAACAAAGAGGATGAATACCCAATTTCTAATTGTTTCCCTAATGAACTCCTCTTTGTAGGTGTAATAAATAATCAATCACCCATAGATATAAGTTGGTATAGTAGCATTCTTACTTATCTTCTCACACAAGAAATACCATAAGGGCTGGACATTAAAAAGAAATAACAATTTCTCCATCGAGTCAAACATTTCATAAAAATCAACTGACACCTTTACAAGGTATGTTCCAATGGCTTGGTTCGATGGTGTGTTTCCAATGTAGATCAATTGTGAGTTCTCCAAGATGCTCATGAGGGCCCTTGTGGGGGTCATTATGCTAGGAGATGAACAACCATTAAAATCTTGCTTGTAGGATATTATTGGCCTACATTATTTCAGGATGCCCATCATTTTAACCAATCTTGTGAGCACTGCTAATGAGTGGCGAAATACCCCTGCACTCCACCATACGAATACGAGCGTGCACGCGTGATCCGGTCGAACTCCGCAGACTAAATGCCTTAACGCCACAAGAAACACTTGGGGTTAATCGTTCGTTGTCTTCCCAGGCTTGCTTGTATGTGT
>MNCI01008135.1:128631-154820 GCA_015680685.1 Gnetum montanum | reverse complement strand
CATGGTGGCTGCGCCCAGATGTGGAAGGAGAGTGTGAATGATGTGATGAAGGGGAAGAAGAAGGGGATCCATCACCACGGTGATGTTTCTTACCTTCTCTTCGGCTACTTGGTCCCCGATTGTTATGAAGATCAAGATGTCTGTCATTAGTGTGAGTAGTTGTTCCTGCCGTGAACAGCTGGTGCTCACAGGGATCAAAGCCTGGAATATGTATCGTTGATCTAAGGCCCTGATGTCTAACCTCTTCACTAGAGTGAGGAGGAGGAACATCATTTTCCAAGAAACCCATCGTGAAGGGTTCCTCTTCTCCTATTTCACTAATGACGTGGGGAACCTTGCCCTTCAGTAGTGAATGTTGGCTCTCCTGCCTTGCATCCCGAATACGTTGAGCGTTTGTGAGATGATAATCCCTCATGTCTTAATCATCCAAAACGTATTCCGCAATTAGTTCTTGTATGCATGTCTGTGCTAAGGCACGAACAAGCATGGTAGGGCCAGCTCTATCAGGGGGTAACACGATGTTACCTTGCGTGTCTTTCCACCGCAATTGCTCATCTTGATGGAAAACAAAGGTAAAATCCGGCACATACTCATCGGGATGAGTATATGTGACCTTAGACTGTTGAGGACATGGTTGATCTCAGTTATGCGTATGATGCTGACTTTCTCCTGTATTGTCCTTAGGTGAGTTGATTTCATGAGAAGAAGCCCTTCCTAATGGTGTGCAGTTTGCACCATTTTTTATGTTCTTGATTAACTGATTAATCCTAAGGTTCGTTTTAAGCTCACAACGATGTGAGTGATATCCCTTATGTTAAATTGGCGTAAAAAAAACACTTAGTCCCCGGCAACGACGCCAATGATGAGTGGCGAGATACCCCTACACTCCACCATACGAATACGAGCGTGCACGCGTGCTCCGGTCGAACTCCGTAGACTAAATGCCTTAACACCACAAGAAACACTTGGGGTTAATCGTTCGTTGTCTTCCCAGGCTTGCTTGTATGTGTCACGGTGTATGGTTAAGCAAGTCTGAGGTATGTGATTTTTTTGGTATTTTTGGCTTATCTTCTATGCTACCAGGAGGAAAGAGTTGAGAAACTAAACTAACTCTAACTAAGATCTAAGTCTAAATTAACTAGCGTCAGCATCTGTTCCCACTTACCGGACACACCCTGAACTATGCAACTGTAGCTTACCAAACGCTAATCGTTACTGGGATCGCCACACGTAACGCAAGTGCTCGAAGTGGTCGTACTGAGGCACCTATTTAGCCTACGTGTGATAAGCAGCCGATTCCTTAGCCAGCCGTACACACCCGTGGGTGCTCGTAACTAAGTCGTACTTATCACACGTTCTAGCCTAGTAATGAGTAGCCGATTCCTCAACAAGCCATACACATTGGACCCTGGAGTTACCAAGTGCAGAATCCTGGAATACGCTACTGGGTTACCAAGCAACCAATGCTCGTAATTGAGTCGTACTCATGCATTGCGTCAAGCAACGATTCCTTGACTAGCCGTACACGTCCGTAGATGCTCGTAATCAAGTCGTACTTGAACGCACTAGGAAAGCAGTAAATGAAAGCAATAAATGAAACCACGTGCTGCAAGGTTTATCCAAACAAGTTCGTCTTTATTGCCGTACACAACTTGGGTTCAAGTTACAAGCTGCTCGAATAAAGAGCCGTTCACTCTAGGACTCCTACTGCGGGCACATGGGGAAAAATTCTAACTCTGGAGTGATCAATATGCCAGAGCTTTGCTACACTAGCCAGGATTGGAAAATGAAGGGAGTGTCGCCTCTTATTTATAGATATGGCGGCGGGACGCGATATCGCGTACGCGATATCGCAGGAGAAGACGCGATATCGCGGCGGCCGCGATATCGCAGCCTAGTGCAAGTCGCGTCTCATCAACTGCCAATGTGATGGGGGAATGACTGCTAGGATAGAGGGTCCACAACAATGGATTTAACCCTTAGAACCCTTTGACATATGGGGTGTTGATTTTATGGAGCCTATTACACCAATGTCCAATGGAAAAGCATACATTGTTATTGCTATTGACTATTTTACAAAATGGGCAGAAGCAGCCACCATTACCCGACTATACGTCATCTACCACTACAAAATTCATTCAACAAAAAATCATAAATAGGTTTGGCATGCCTTGTGCACTTATTTCTGATAATGGTACACATTTTACAGGTGTGACTTTTTAGAAGTTGATGCAGCACTTAGGAGTTGAGCATAAGCTGACTACACCATATCATCCTCAAGCGAATGGTTAAGCTTAAGTCACCAATAGGGAAATCACAAATATTTTGACATGAGCCATTAGCAAATATAGGTGAGATTGGAGCACCAAACTGAACGATGCTCTTTAGGCCTACCGCTCCACATGGAAACTCCCTATAGGCTACTCTCCGTATGAGTTAGTATACGGTAAACTCCCAACACTTCCTATCCAAGCTGAGCTTCGTACACTATCTATAGCATGTGACCTTAACCTTGACCTTAGTCTAGCACAAAAAGAATGGTTAATGAATCTTAACTTTCTAGATGAAAACCGATTAGCTGCCCTATCATCTAATGAACTGCACAAGGCCTTCAACAAACAATGTCATGACCTAAGAAATAGAAAATTCAAATACCAACTAGGAGATAGGGTTCTTTATTATAATCCCATACATGTGCCACAACGAATTAAATTTCAAACGTTGTGGGAAGGACCTTATATCATTCATGAAAATTTTCCTTCAAGGGTCATGATGATCTATAAACCTAGAAGCTGGATAAGAAATTATTGGTCAACATCCAACAAACCAAATCTTTCCATGAGCCCAAAATGGCTAGTACTAATACTACCTCTATTGATGGACATCCCTGCTCATTATCTTGGATCTCCTCCTTCCAACTTAGTCATGGGGGAGATGGCCACCAATGCTAATTATTATAAGCCCTCAGTTTCTTTTGTCTTTTTTGTTTTACACATTTTTCATATTTACTTTTTTTTTTGTTTTACACCATCATTAATATATTTACTATTTCTTTCTCTATTGCATTTTGTTTAATTTATTCTCATTTATCATACAATAAGTGCTCATGATGGTGGGTTGTACTATAATGGTGTTGACTGCTAATTTTTGGTGTTTACCTTTGACTTTTAATGTTGATGCCAAGATATGGTTTCTTTTGATAAAATAGGCAATGAGTCCATGTCATCCATTCATCCATTCAACTCTATGGTATCCCTTTGTTTTGGAAATGTACTGTCCCTTTTTCTAATCAAACCTATTAATGAATTTGTGGCTTGGTATTCTTTAAATAAAAAAAATATTCAAATGGATTGAAAAAGGTGTGACTTCAAGGGGATTCGATGCATTTTTGCTAGCTATTCTCTTGGGTACTTGACTATTTTTCATAGGTCTTCTGCCATTTCACTGTCGAATAATGTCATGAAGTTGAATGAATCAAATAAGTCTTTGCATGGTGTGGTTCCCACTCAAAAAGAAACTAGTGAAAATTCAAAGCACACCCCTTAGACATAATAAAGGAACATGGGTTATAAGCATTGGTTATGGAACTAGAAAAACATGTTACCCATGCCTAAAGGTTCCCTCTAACTAAGGCTCTTTTTGACTTCCTGCTTCTCCATTCTTCTCTTTTTGGAATGGTGGTTTCTCTATAAAAGCATTCTTATTGCTTCAGGAGGATGGGTTTGTCAAGTGTGTTGATGCGAGGTCACTGGATGTGGTTAGCTTTAATCTGGATTTGGACCAAATTTTATTAAGTTACCTTAACCACATAATACACAAGGGACTTTACACAACCTTGATTTCGGGATTCCATTCCATTCTCTCTTCTCTTTCCATCTTTCTTCCCATATTCTACATCATTACCAATTTTATGATTAGTCTATATCTTGGTTGAAGCATTGTTATTCTTTGGTAAATTATTATGGTGAATTCTTAACTATTATCTCCATATGCCATTCCTAGAGCCTATGGACTCTTTTATTTGTGGGTTTGTTAGGGCATAATGGGCATAAGCCTGCTTTGGGGAGAACCCACTAGCATTCCTTTTTGGTGCAATTGTTAAGTTCCTTCCTTTAAACATTTCTTGCAATAAACTATTTTTCGTTTCACCCCAACCATGACATCCATTTTTTTTTCTCTTCCCTTCTATACATTTTGATTAGCTTCACCATTGTTATTTCTCTTATCTTCTTTTTTTCTTTCATTTTCCATCCTATTGCTACTAGAGGTTCACTCTTAGTCATGGGCGCCTGTCGCAAATTTTTCCATTTCATTACTTATCTCACCCCTACACTTTGGGCAGTTATCACTTACAAACCTCTAATCTAATATCTACCATACCCACAACCTAGCCAATGAGTTTTATATCAAGGCAAGGTATCAACTACATTATATCTTATCTATCCTTACTAATTCATGATTGTGTTGTGTGTAGTTGGCGATCACATGAACAATGGATTGGGATAGGAGGGAGCACTCAAGATGGACTGGAGCTAGAGCATTGACACAAGGAACATACTTAGTCATGTGGCCATGGATAAACAATGGTGTGCACCTTTTTGACATTGACAATAACGCGCTTCATCTTATTTTCTCTCTCTCTCTTCAAGTTGTCAAATGAGGGACTAGAGGTCATCTATGTACAGTGTTTACCACAATGGTTATGAACACTAATGCTATAATACATTTTTCAATCTATTCACCAGGCACTTTGAGTTTTTCATTCCATGTCACCATCAGTTGTTGTTTAGTCAATACTCCCATACCTTCCAAATATTTTGTAAGGAACTTGAGGACAAGTTTTTAGTTAGTTGTGGGAGTATGATGAGTCACCAAATAAGCAACCCAATATTGAACCAATGATATTGGACCCTCGATATTGGATACACAATATCGAATGGACCAAGCGACATCAGACATGAGATGTCAGAGCCTATCTTGTTGGCTATAAATAAGAGACAGAGGCACTTGGTCTAGGAGAGTAATTTTTCAGTCCTTTAGCTGAACTCTTGCAATTTTTCCCTTCCAGAGTTAGAATTATTTCTAAGTGTCCACAGTAGGAGTCATAAAGTGAACAGATCTTTATTCAAGCATTGTGTACCTAAGCACACCTTGTGTCTGAAAATAAAGATGAACTTAGTGTGGCTCTGTCATTTAGTGATCCTAGTCTTTAGGAGTTTTTTAATAATGGAGCATCATGTTATTAGCTCCTTGTTCTTAGATGTTTATTGTTGATTTTCTAGCTTTAGTTGGTTGTTTTCTGTTAGTGTGCTGCATGTTGTCCATGTATCATGTTGCATGTTATCCATTTGGAGTGTTGCATGTTATTCATTTGAAGTGCTACATGTTGGACAAGTGTCATGTTGCATGCTATTCATATTGATTCCTTGGCCTATAAATGAGCAACTTGTGTCTGATGTTGTGTGTGGAAGCAATAAAAAAAATTCTCATTTGTATTTTCTTTGTTCTCTCTATTTTTAACAATAAATTCATCCAATGGACTTTTTTACAATATGATGATTTAGAGACTTTCTTATTATTGCATTATTGTAGAGTGAATATATTTATTAAACTAAGCTATTTTTAGTCCTAAAAAATTTTCAAAAATCAAGTTGTTGATATTGTAGGTGCAGTTAAAGCCCACAACCTATATAATTTGCAAATTGGATTGTATCATTATCAAGTTTTTTAGCTTATTTTATTGTACAAATTCATACACAATATCGCACACACACCTTAGAAAAGACAAGTATGAATTCATAATTTAACTCTAAATGTATATAAGATTTACTTAAAGCGAATTGAAAGTATGAAACTACATGCATCTATCTAAAATGTGATGCTAACCAATTCTTAGGTACTTAATGTTTGTAACATTTATGTTTTTATTCCATTCTCAAATACACAAGTTAATCATTATGCATTTTAACTTTGCCACACCTTGGCTTCTAAAGCTAGCTATACTAAATCCTTTTTTTAATTGTAAACATTGCATGTCTTTAGTCCTTTAAGCACCTCCTCTTGTATATTTATACAAATTGTGTAAGTAGAAAATGTAGAAAAATACCATAGTATTAATATCTTATTGATGCATACACTATATCACAACCATAGGATAGTGGGTAGGTATGAAAATCAAAAAAAAATTAAACAATATTATATATACCTTACCTTATAAGGACCATTACTTGGAGCAATGGTAAGAAACTTGTTTCTCAAGTCATAAGACCTATATTTGGGCATGGGTGCAGCCACTCAAAAGAGGTTAGGTTTTTGCTCATCCATTATCTTCCGAGGACCCACCTTGGCAGAACAAGCATTAAGCCTCTAGGTGATGATTCTTTTTATTCCCTAGCCTATACAATCAACCTGATAGTTTGGTAAAAAAGAAGTTGCTTCAAAACTAAAACATGATCTTAATAATAAGAAAAATTTGAAGTAAAACATATCTTAAATACAGAAAAGAAACAATTGTAATATGATAGAACATGACAATGAGATGTTAGCCTAGTGGTATGGGTCTTGGCTTAGTAGCCCTAGGTCACAAGTTTGATCTACTAGATAGCATTGAGTTATAAATTTCTATAAATCTTGAGGTGTACCTATGTTTCAATTATTTCAAGTTCCAACACTCCTCTAATATGATAGAACAAGGAAAGATACAAGTTTTTATTACCAAATTGGGTCCTTCTTTGTCACATTAAATATATTTTTTTTTTTTTGGTTTTGGCAAGGGCCTAATTACCAATTGGCTAGACTTTGTCACAAAAGATAAATAAATATGGTCATAATGCTAAGATAAGAGATGAACTTTACCAATTGGTTGGGCTTTTTTACAAAAAATAATAATTATAGTTATAACATTGGGTTAAGAGGTGAACTTTACTAGTTAATTGGACTTTGTCACAAAAAATAAATAATAATAGTCATAATAGGCAACTACCATAACAAATTATTTAACATTAGTTTGGGTTTTTTTCCAACATGAAAATATTCTCCATAAAAAATGTAAGAATTCAATTCTTAGTAAGTTAATTCTAGGATTTTGTTTATTTGAAAAAAGAAAAAATTCTCTAAGAAAAAAATTTGCATCCCACTTAAAATGTTTTCAGCGTGTACCATCTTTTTCCATGTTCACAAGCTGAAAAGATTTGATTTTTCGTAAAGGAAAAAGATTCTCTTGGCTAAAATATAGATTATATATGAAGCTAATCTAGTCCTTACAACCTATCCTAACAAATTTGTTTCCCTCTAGGGTAGAAAAAGGACTTCCTTTTGTTTAAGAGTTCCTTTATGCGTGTTTACTTCTCCCTAAAGGATTCCTTATTTAGAAAGTGCAGAAGACTAGGCTCTCCAAGATCCTAATGAGCCACGGGAGTCCCTTATGCCCAACCACACATATCAGAAGCATTCATACGCAATCTGATTAGATTTCATGGATGAGACTAGTGTGGTATCTAAATTGTTAAGTGTTAATCATAAGTCATTGTCTTTTCACTTGGACTAGTGGTAGTTTTATCATGTGTGGTTTAGGCATAAGATTAAGATGTTGTTGGGGTCTTGAACTAAATTAATCAATAACATAGAAATTAATTGTTTAATCTAATTAATAATAAAATTAGATGAAATCAATGAACAAAATAAAAAAAAATTTCAAGGGTATCAATCCTTGAAGAAAAGATAGAGGAAAAAAAGAAGATTGTTCTTGCTTCAAAGGATAATGAACAAATTTAATTGAAATTAGTAAAACTTGAACCCAAGTCAGAGGAAAATAAAAATGAATCTAACATTAAAGGAATAGAAACAAAGACAAAATTTGCAATTGTAGAAGCTTTAAAAGAGTAAGATGAAAAGAGGACAAAAGAAAAAAATTATATTTTCTAAGTATCCCAAAGATAAAGGATAAAATAGAAGAAATTTTATTTAAGAAAGTTGAAAAACTTATAGATGACATGTATATAATTTATCCAAAAATTCATAAAGTTTTTAGGTTTCCAAGTGGACGATCTGAAAAGCCTCAACATGTAATTGTTAAGTTTTTATGATGTAGAAGAAAGAGTGCATGTTTGGAGACATCAAAGCCACATGAAGTAAACTAAAAATGGGAAAAACATTTGAATAAATAAGGATCTTACTTGAAAAAAACTTGCATAAGGGATGAATAAGAAAAAAAGGTCAAGGCAACCTGTGAATAGGGTTTGGTAGCACACCTAAATGCTAGCAATGTGTTAGTCATTACAAATAAGAAATTTTCCAAAAATTATTCACAAAATGTATAGGCCCTTTAATGTGTGTATTTCTTAACATTGATGGTAGAATTGCACATAAATTTATTTCTTTAACTACTATTAGCTACTTTGATAGCTTTGATAATTTTAATTTTGTTGAAACTTGGGAAGATGCTAGTTTTATAGATTTTGTGGTTCCTAGATTTGTTAAATTTTTTGTAAGAAATACAAAACTAGGGTGAAGAGGTAGACCTTCTAGGGCCATTGCAATGTTAGTGAGAAAATCCCTTAAAAATTATATACTTTTAGAAAGAACTGATGATCATAACTAATATATTTGGCTAAAAATCTTATGTCAACATGGTTATGCTTTTCTAGCTGTATGCTATTTTGCTCCTAGAGATGCAACATTGTATGAGTCTATAAAACTGTATTGTGATCATCCTTTTCAGTTCTTAGGTAGAGATATTATAGAATTTGTAGCAAAAGGCCTAGTGTTTATTTGTGGATATTTTAATGCAATGATAGGTTTAGAGTAAAAAAAAATTATTCAATGGCAACATACTATTGGTAGTTTAGATATTGTTGAAGATCACAATTGGAATCGACATTTTATAGATGACACTATTAATAACATGGACCAACATCTATTAGAATGGACAAAAATTTTTGATGTTCTGATTTGTAATGGACTTGCTAGATTTCCTTAATCTTCATCATTTACTTTCTAAGGATCTCAAGGTTACTTTTGCATTGATTTACTATTTTTATGAAGATATTAATTTTATTAAGAAGTTGAAAGTTAGAGAAGATTTAGTAGAGTCTTTCCATCATCATGTTAAGTTTTTGTTGAAAATTCCAAGTACTTCTTAGACAACAAAAAATAAGAATAGTAAAATATGTTAGTATAGACTCACCCCAGTAATCAAGGAAAAATATATGAATATAGCACATAACAAATGAGCTCTTGAAAGCTAACATAAGGAGCTTAAACAAATTTTGCTTATAATAGCTCAGTAAGTTATGCATTCACAACAAGAGGTGTTTAGAATACTTGATTTGATGAGTGATGAGTGTCAAAGTTGCATTCACAGGCCCCCATCAATGGGGCCCCATTTACATGGTGTTGCCCTGTCAACATAGCATTTGCTATGTCTACAAGGATCCATTGACTCAGCCCAGCAATAAAAACTATATATACGAGCTCATAGTTGTGTTTATGGAGCATTGAGTCATAGTTCTAGTAGAGATTTTGCAATTTTTCTATTTGAGAGTTAGAATATTTCTCTAAGTTCCTGCAACAGGAGTAAGAAAGTGTACGGACCTTTATTTGAGCACTGTTATACCTAAACCACACTAGCGTGTATGACAATAAAGATGAGCCTTTTGATCAAACCTTGTAGCACTTAGAATAGATTAATGATTTATTTATGCATTTATTATTTTTTTAAAATATGCAATTAATTAAGCTTAATTAGAATTTAAGTGATTAGTTAATTAATTAAGCTAAATATATTAAGTACATAAGTACGACTACTTCGAGCATAAACACATATTTGCTTGGTAATCTTAGTAGTGTTATTGCTTGGTTTAACTAGTAGCATAGTGCTTGGTAATGCAGCAATGGATACGTGGGTTTAGGATGTGTACAAAAAGTGGGACTAGATGCTTATGTTAAGACTAGTTAGAGACTAGTTAAGTAGTTAAATTAAATTAGTTATTAATTTACTTCATCTCTCTACTTTAAGCACCAAGGAACATAAAACATAAACTAATAAAAATCATATACCTCGATTACACTTAACCATAGCATGTGCATCGTAGGTGTACTTTAGAAGACAATGAATGATTATTAGGGAAAAGTTCACTTCCTATAAGGATAGTGTACCAATAGTCATAGAGTCCATAGAATTCGACTAGATCGTGGTTGAACACTTTGTGATTTGTATGGTTGGGCGGAGGGGCTTGGATAAGTGTTAAGAGGATAAGAAAACTAACGAAACGTGGCTATGAAAATCATAGGGAAATTGGCAGAAAACATAGTGGTGGAAGTTTTCCTCCCTTTTCATCCTCTTCATCGACATCTTCTTCCTCCTCCTCTCCTAGTTTTGATAGATACTGCAGAAGGAATAATTATGATAGAGGTGAACAGCAGGACAACAATGATGATCATGGAGCCCATAATGAATGAAGGGGTAATAGAGGACATCATTGATGATAACAAAATAATGATAATGATGAACCTTTGTTGGCAACTTGAAGCATGCTAAATATTGTACAGGTTGTAAAAATTCCAACTAGGCATGTGAAAGATATTCAGATCAAACAACTTGATATGAACAATATTCCCAGATTTTAAGGGAGGATATAACTCTGATCCACAAACACATCTCCAAGATTTTCACAATGCCTATTCCTTATAGAATAGTGAAAATGATTACATAAATTAAAGCTATTTCCCAAGACACTCATCAAGGAAGCAGAAATTTGGTACTAGTTCTTAAAGCCAAAATCTATCAGCAGGTGGAGTACAATGCTAGAAATATTTCATGATAAGTATCAGACATACTCCATAGTTTCTAATCTAAGAAGGAAAATCCAAGGATGGAAGCAAGGAAACCATGCACCCTTGGACACCAGCATGGGTAGATACTATTCTCTCATACACTGATGCCCTGGCCACAATTATTCTTAGAGGGAACAACTTTGCCATATGATTGATGGACTTAGATCAAAAACAAGGAGAACTCTTGGGGTTTATGCCTAAGGGAGACTATTAGAACATCGAGCCCATCAAATCCAAAGGCTCATTAAGTAGGTAGCAAAATAAGAAGAAGAGTTGAGGAAACAAGAAAGTGCAGAGGAATACAATAGGGATCCTTCCATTAAAAAGAGGGAAGTTTGATTTTATGATAGTGAGGAAGAATCACCTCTTAATGAGATGGTCAATAGAAAGACCTTGTTGATCCATAAATCTATGTTTGAAATTTTTGCCAAGGTGGATAAAATGTGGGATTCGTTGGTTGAAAATTCCAAACTACTCTAAAAGAATCAAGAGAGCAAAGTAGTGATTGTAACCATAGGAGGTGGAAAGAAGCTAAACATGCCTATCAAAGGGGTAAGGGCAAAGTTGATATAGTAGATGAAGTTGCAAAAACTAAATCAGATGATGATAGTGGATGTGACATTTGCCAATATGAACATCCCAAGGGATGTTATCCTATCGTATCACACTTACAAGAGTTTGGGGTGTATGCTTTTTATCTACAACTAGAAACAAGGAAAGCACCTAGAAGATTGCCTTATCCTCAAGGCAATTCTAGGTAATTCCATAAATAGTAGCAATATTATCCAAATGAAACACCACCACAACCATACAAGCAATACGAATAGTGGCATCAACCATAGTCATGGGGGATGCCACCACCAAGGCAGCAATACCCTTACAGGAAACCAACTTCATATAGGTATTATGTTCAATAATCACTATCCCCATGTGACTGTTCTAGTCACACTTCTCCCTTCTAGCATCACTACTACCCTCCTAAGTACTACAGAGCTAATTCTCCACATTTTAGGATGGATGCCACATTTCATCCATATCCTTCTCCTATTCCTACACCTATTCCTCCACCCTCAACCTAACTACCACCTGCTCCATCTATGTAGGGTGAACTTCTAGCCTAGCTACAACATAATACTACTAGGGCCATCAATCTACAATTGGTTTATCAACCAAAGGGTTTGGAACCTTGTGCTCATAAAAGACATTTCTTCTGAGCCACTAGCCCTACTAAGCCCTCATCAACTTAGGTAGCTAGCCACCCTGCTCTTGCATCAACCTTTGCCATTCATTTTGTTGGGTCCCCTTTAAACCAAATGCTACCAAAAATTCATACTATCATGCTTACTCATGTTGTATCTGATTGGATCTAGGCTGGCAACCTTCCTAGGAAATCAGTTGATCCTAGCAATCCCCTTATCTATCTATAGATTGTGAGGAATGAACTACATAAGGCTCTTTTTGATTCAGGTTCTAGTGTGAATTTGATTTCTCATGAGATGTACACTGCTTGGAACCTTCTGCTTCTCAAAAAGAGTAATATCAAATTGGAACTGACAAACTAGTCCATCACTATTTCATTGGAACTAGTCAAAGACATTATGACCACTGTCTATGGGTGGCCTTATCTTGCCAATGTTCTGGTAATCAAGGTTGAAAACTGCAAGGGGGACCTCCAAATCATTATGGAAATGGCATGGTTAAGTAGTGTAGATGCACGAATGGACATTAGAGATCTTTCCTTAGAAATATTTAAATAAAATGTATTTGGAAAGATCGAGAAGAGGTGAGTTCCATGCATTGCGTATAGCAACACACAATGCAATTGTGTGCAGAAACTCTGGGCAATGAAATGAGCATCTCTTTTTGCATGCAAGTAGTGTGCACAAGAAGTAGATATTCAAAGGTGTTTGTATGCAATAGCCACAAAACAAGAGGATACTTAGTGGCTAACCTCTAATTTTAATAGCAGCACAATGTGCTTGGAACTTACTAAGAGCCTAACATGCACCTACATCATAGGCATGAATGAACTCAAGTAAGTTCATAACCAACTCTTTAATGATAAAAATGTTGATAAAAATTGGGGAGAGTTGGAGATCCCTGAGAATTTTAAGCAAGAGCCCCTAGAGTTGAAATCTCTACTTGCCAGCCTAAAATATGCATTCTTGAAAAATGATAAGTCAGTTATACTTAATGCCAAAATTTCTCTTGAACAGAAAGAAAAATTATTGGAAGTGATCAAGAAATGGCCAATAGCCTTTGCTTGGTCATATCCTGAACTCACTGGAATTGATCCATGGATATGCTAGCATCACATTTACATTGATCCATCCATGAAGCCAAGAAGGCAACCACAATTATGGTTGCAACCAAAATTGAAGCAAATTTTCAAATAAGATATTGAGCAACTCCCTAAGGCAGGGTTCATCTACCCCATTGCAAATAGTGAGTGGTTTAGCCCACTTGTGATAGTNGATGCCTTGTGCACTTCATTCAAGGATAGGGCTACTAATCAATTTTTGTCCTATACATTCAAGTTGATCAGGTTTTTTTTTGTGCCAGACTTTGGTCAAGGTCTAGGTCATAGGCTATTGAAAGTGTACGANGGACAAAAATTGATTAGTAGCCCTATCCTTGAATGAAGTGCACAAGGCATCCAACAAGCAATGACATGATCTTATAATATGGAAAGTGAGATGTCAACTGGAAAATAAGGTTCTCTATTGGAATCCCACACACATACCTCAAAAAACTAAGTTCCAAACATTGTGAGAAGGACATTATATAATTGAAGAAACTTTTCCTTCTGGGGCCATGATCATATATAAACCTGAGAACCTAAATAAATAGTAGTTGGTCAACATCTAATAGATTAAGCCTTTCCATAAGCCTAGGAAAGCTAGTGCAATAAATACCTCAAGAGATGGACAACCATGCTCAATTTTTTAGATCTCCTCCTTTTGAACTTAGTCATGGGGGAGATGGCCATTTGTGCTAGTCATGTCTATGGCTCCTTACTTTCTTTTTTTTTGTTTTATACATTTTTGTCTATGCAATTTTTTTATTTTACACCTTTTTGATTTTACACCATTTTTTTTACACCATCATTAGTACATTTGAATCTTTCTTGAATATTTTACACTTTCTTATATATTTTACTTATTTTAGTGTGATTTCCTAATTTTTGTTAATAAACATGCTTTGTGCCAATAGGACACAGTGTTGTTGTAGCTGCTACTAATGATGGTTTGTGCTTAATATTTTGTTTACTAATGTTTGGTTTCTATTTTTGAAGTTTTGTGCCAATGGCGAAGTCATGGTTTCCATTTCATGAAACTAGTGGGTCCACGACATCCATCCATCCACAAACTTTATGGTCTTCCTTGTTTTGAGTTTGAGATCCCTTCCATTAGATAAAATTTTAATAAATTTATGACTTTGATAGTTTTTGGAATTAGGAAGGATTCAAAGGTTTGCACAAGGTGTGACTTCAAGGGAACTCAATACTCTTTCTACTCTTCTACTTACTTGGGTGCTTGAGTGTTTTCATAGACTTATTACCATTTCATGTCGACCAATAATAGGAAGTCAAATAAAGTCTTTACATGATGTGGTTTCCATCCAAAAAAAATAAAAATAAAACATGATGGAAATTCAAAGCACATCCCTTAGACAAATAAATGGCCTACAAGCACTCGTTATGGAACTAGAAATACATGTTACCCATGCCTGAAGGTCCCCTCTAACTAAAGCCCTCTCACTTTCTACTTCTCTTTTCTTCTCTTTATGGAATGGTGGTTGTTCTATGGGAGAACTCTTGTGTCTTGAGGAGGTGGATCAGTCTTGGACTAGTGATGTGAAGTCATTGAAAGAGGTTAGTTTTGGTCTGGACTAAGGATGGATCTTCTTAGGCCATTTTAAACACAAACTCCACAAGGGACTTCTTATGACCTCAATTTGGAATTCCATTCCATCCTCTCCATCATCTATCTTTACTGTCCGTAACTCACCTTATTGTCGAAGTCCATGTTCTTGATTTGGTATGTTGGTCTAATGCACTTGAATTCTTAGGTAGAATCTTCTAGGTTTTGGTCCTTAACTTCCATCAACCATTAATCACCTATGGGGCCCATGGACTCCTTAGGTTGAGGTTATGCAAGGGCAAACAAGGGGTATGCCTACTATGGGGAGGATCCACTTCCATATCTCTTGGTTTTGTTCATTAAGCATCTTATCCTTAGGCATTCTTGCACTTAGGATCTTTCGTAAATCCATCTTCTGCATCAAATCATGTGCTCCTTTACCTATTTTACTTAATAAACACATTCTTCATCAAATTTTGAATTTTTGAGCTTTCAAAGACCCTCTTCAATGATTTCATCATATTCTTGGCTTTTTTGAGACTCCATGGATCCTAAATTCATTAAAAATTCCTTGTATTTTTTAAGATATTCAAAATCAAAATTTTTACTATGGGCTCTATATACAGGGCCTTGTTGACAGAGCAGATGTGTATATGAGGCCCTGTATATGTGGCCTCGTCTATGTAGTGGAAAAATGCTATATATACGCATGACCCCACTTTGAGATTTTTACAACTAAATTCATATTTTTTCAAATTTTCAGAGCCCAAAACCTTCAAAAGACCATAACTTTCTAACTATTTATTCAAATAACTTCATTCTTCAACCTTGTAGCTACCAAAGGTAAGCTCTTAGTTGTGGGGGCCACAAATGTGCCATTTTTGATAGAAAGGTTTTTACCATTTTTCTAATTCCCACAAAGGTTTAACTAAAAAATCAACTATTAAACACCAAATTACAAGAGTTAAACCTTTTCAACAAGCTCCAGTGACATTTACAACAAAAAATTAATAAAATAATAATAAAATAATCAATCTACCATGGTCCAACCTTAGCCAAAGTGTAATTGAATAATGAGAAAAGGTATTCAAAAATTTAAACTTACACATTACATCTACTAATACATGGATGTGTTGAGATTGTAGATGGCACTGAAAGGGAAATGTGTGTAGGAAGTAGAACTGTCTCAACTAAGGGAGAAATGGCCTGGAATGGGAATAGGTCAAGAACAAGCATAGGAAGAGCCACTTGCAACCCACACCACCAGTTCTCTTAGGGAAGAGGCTAAGGTGGAATCTATTTAATAGATTCTAGAACTAGCAGAAGCAATAGAACATTTCCATTGGGATGATGCACCAGCTCAATAAGCAAATCTTAAGGTGACCTTGACAAAAACTTTCCTAAATGAAATTAGATCAAGGAAGTTCCAAAAAATAGTGCTCTAGGACTTAAACTTTGGCCCTTTCCTAGAACAAGCACCTAAAGAAGTATAGGACCAACTAAAGGCCTCTCCCATGTGGCCAATCATCATTTCCACTAGGGAATGGTACATGGGAGAGACATTCCTATTTTGGAACAATAGGTAGGCCAGTTCAATAATCAAAATTAAGGACATCTCAGTGTCCTACTCGATGTAGGCCATTGTTGAAGTGCTTGGGTTGCTAGAAATAGGGACTAATCTCACTAAGATTCTAATGTAGGGAAACCCCAACATCAAGAAAGAATGGGTGTGACAGTGATATGGTGTTGACCACAAGGAGTTTGGTGTACTCACACTAGTAGAAAGAGTTCACTACAAGATTATGGCCTTTCACATCAATCCCATGGTGATGCCAAGCTACATTATTGCCTTTTCTGCTCATGCATGCATTGCTCTAAGTAGGAGATTCTTTTTCAACCTTCCATAGTTGATCTATCTAGAGATGGAGAAGCGATTTAAAGAAAATGAACGTGGAAGGAAGGCACTCCCCTTTCCATGCCTCATTAGAAAAGTTTGTCAAAGGGGAGGAATAATCTGTTATACAAATAATGTTGTCAGGAATGCTTCAACCACTAATTGGGTGAAGATGATGGACGATAAGATGCTTGCAATAATCATTCAAGAAGAGGAGCAGTAGCCACCACCTCCACCTACCCCTTAAACAACTATGTCAAACGTCACTACAATAGCCCAATGGTTGCATGAATACCAAGAATGGCTCTTAAGAGAGCAAGATTAATGAGCAAGCATGAGTGGTGGGGACCCATCTATGTACCAACTAGTAATGAGTCAACTAAATGAGGTAACCTAAACAATCAGCCTAATGGGTGGAGGTGGAGCTATTTTGTCAACCCAAAGAACATAATTATTCATGAAATTGAATCCTAGTGCTAGAGAGGTCACAGTATCTCTCATAGAACAATAGCCACTCTTAGAAATTTCTAGGAATTTTACAACCTTCTCAGTGTGCTTAGAGAAAGGTGAAGGGGCAACAATATTGGTGATAAAGCACCAAGGACAAGAGATAGTAGCAAAGGTGGTTACTAAAAGGATAGCTAAAATCCTCAATGCCCCTATGACATATGTACTAGACATCACTGCATTCAAAGATGTGTAGATGTTCATAGGGACTATAAGTAGTAGAATAAATGCAACATAACATGAAGAACTATTGGACCAACTGGTGGGAACTAGGCAATCACTTTCAAATTTCTTTGATCTTCTGAATAACATTATTGAAACCCATTCAGAGCTGCTAGAGGTAAGGGGCAAAAACATAATCTTTGAGGGGCAACTTGAAATAGCCAAAGAGCTGAATGAATACTTAGTTTTTGAAGTTGTCAAATTAAGAGCCTAAATTATTGATCCTACATTTCTCAACTTGGCAAAGGAAAAAGATGAAGCTCTTAAACAACTTCACACTAAACTTAAAGGAGTTGAGGGTGTGATGGAAACGGTAGTGTTCTACCAATACTTGGTAGAGGCTACACAGCACAAAATTTAGAAGGCCTTGGGAATGTACAATTGACCACAAAGAACTATTGCCTATGAAATGTTGATGAGCACAAATAGCAATTAACCAACTTCATCCATCAACAGCAGTAGCAACTAGCCAGAGTGAACATAAAGCTAAAGAGATTAGTAGTAGAAAATAGAAACCACCTCATGGAGAAGGTATGTGCCCTTCACCAAAAGATTGTGATCAAGGTAGCCACCTAGAAATTAGAGGCTCAACAATTTAAAAGTATTAAAGATAATTACAAAGATCAAGTCAATCTACAGAAGGAAGTAAATGAAAAACACATCCAGTTGGTAAAGGCAAAAGTAAATGCAATCCTCCAACAAATCCAACAAGAAAGAGAATTGTGGGAACCTATCATTGATAGGATAGATGCCTACAAAAAGGTAAATATCCACATAAAGGAGTTGCATATTGAGAAGATGATGGAATACATGAAGCTCATCAATCTCTGATATGCAAATCTAGCCATGTTGACTATTGGACAACCATGGTCAAAACTAGAGAAGTAGGTGACTAGCTCGTACTTGTTGTATGAGGCCAAGCTCAAGCATCACAAATATGTCAAGCAAAAGCTTGCAGTGGAAAATGCTAAACTCAAAGTTCTCAAGCACAAATACACTGATCAAACATCTACCGTCAAGAGCTTAGTCAAAAGGATGAATGACTACCAAGAGGTGTAGAGCACAGTAAAGGCATTTGATGTTGAACACAAAAAATTTGCTGCTTAGTTTGTCAACCTAAAGGAATTGTTTTCGGTAATGCCCTATTCATGGGATATCCCCATTCTAGATCACATTGGTAATGTCGTCTAGACTGTGAATGATCCCTAGAGTAAGGAGGAGAAGATGAAGGCACTACTAGATGCCTTTTTCCTTCCACCAGAGGTTGCAGCTGTAGTAGGATAGCCACAACCACCTTAGCCACTGTACATGATTGAAGTCAGCAAAGGTCCTTTAAAACCTCAGGAGCCTCCATCACCTAGGACTGTCTGATCTTCTTCACCACCTTCATGCCATCAGAGGATGTGCTATCCAATTTTGTGTAGTTATGTCATGGTGATTAATTTTGTGTCATGAACATCACAATTTTCATAATGTGTTGATTTGTACACTCAGGCACTCAATTTTGTCATGTTAGTTTGTTATGTCAAGAGTCAGTCAATAATCCCATACCTTTTCAATTTTGTAAGGGAACTCGAGGATGAGTTTTCATTTAGTTGTGGGGGTATGATGAGCATCAAAGTGTCACATAAATGAGCCCCCATTAACATAGCCTCGTTGATAGGTCCCATTTATCTGGTGTTGCCCCATGGATGGGGCCATGTCAATATAGTGTTTGCTACATCTATGGGGCCCTGTCAACATAGCCCAGTAATAAAAACTACAAATATGAGCTCACAGCCATGTTAATGGAGATTCGAGTCATAGTTGTAGTAGAGCTCTTGAAGTTTTTCTATTTGAGAGTTAGAATATTTCTCTGAGTGCCTGCAGTAGGAGTTAAAAAGTGTACGGATCTTTATTCAAGTATTGTTGTACCTGAACCATACCAATGTGTATGGTAATAAAGACAATTCTTTTGATCAAACCTAGCAACACTTAGAATAGATTAATGATTTATTTATGCATTTATTATTTTCATTAAATATGCAATTAAGTAAGCTTAATTAGACTTTAAGCAATTAGTTAATTACTTAAGCTAAATAGATTAAGCACATAAGTATGACTGCTTCAAACGTAAACACGTATTCACTTGGTAATCTTGGTAGTGTTATTGCTTAGTTCACCTAGTAGCACAGTGCTTGGTAACCCAGTAGTGGATACATGGGTTTAGGACATGTACAGAAAGTGGGACTGGATGCTTATGTTAGTACTAGTTAAGGACTAGTTAAGTTAAATTAAATTAGTTATTAATTCAGTTCATCTCTATACTTTAAGCACCAAGGAACATAAAACATAAACTAATGAAAATCATATGCCTCAATCATGCTTAACCATACCATGTGCATCATAGGTGTCATTGAGAAGACAACGAATAACTAGTAGGGCAAAGTTCACTTCCTAGAAGGCTAGTGTATCAAAAGACATAGAGTCCATGGAATTCAACTAGATCATGCATGAATGCTTCATGATTTGTATGGTTGGGCGTAGGGGTACCCTTCACTACTCATCAATGAGGATTATGTGCAAGCTAGTAGAATATTAAGAATGCAAATAAGAGTCATAGACAAATTTTACTTAAGGGATATAAATGTTTGATTAGAACCAAGAGAATGAAATTTTTCAGGGGATAATAGGGATATTTTGCTTACATAATTAAAAAGGAACCTAGACAATTTTTCTTTTCAAGATATTTTCTTATTTCACAATAAGATATTTATAAGAAAAGATGATAATTCTATCACTATTGCACAACAAGCACCTCTTAAATTTACTCTTAAGGTAGTCATAGAGGGTATTAAAAATCTATCATCTAGCAAAGCTATAGATTCAGATGGTTTATATGCAAAATTATTGAAGTGGGCAAGATTGGCTATTCATAGAGAAAGTTGGCACAAATTAAATTTAGCAATGGGACAAGGATTAAATCAATATTGGAAAACTAGTAAAGCTATATTATTATATAAAAAGGGAGAAAAATAATTTGAAAAATTATCGAATGATCTTTGTAAATAATATTTTTACTAAGTTGCTAGGCACTCTACTAGAAAAGAGAATCAGTTCTTAGGCTAAGGTAACTAGGTTAGGATAAGATATCAAGCAAGTTTTAAATAAAATCAATCTAATGCTGATCACTTACATACTCTTAGACACTGCATGGAGTTTGCAAAAATACCTAATAAAAAATTTTTATTTGTTTTATTGATTTTGAAAAAGCATATGATTCAATGATCTATACAAAACTATGGTTGTGCTTGCATAAAATTTTTCTCTCTTTAGATTTAATTGCAACAACTCAAATATTGTATGAAGGAGTGATTATTGAAATTACATATAGCAATTCAAAGAAAAATTTTCAATTCCAGAGCAAAATTGAAGTTAAGAAAGGTCGTCCACTTTCTCCAACTCTCTTTGGTATCTTTATTGATGAAATGTAGGAATGGTTGTGCAATAGGAAAGATAGTCATGCTATCAAAATTGGATCCCAAGCAATGAATCTTCTTTTATATGTAGATGATACTACCTTGATTTCTACTACTACAAAAGCTATGCAAAATATGTTACAAATTTTAGAAAATTATTATCGTTTATATGGTCTTCAAGTGAATGCAGATAAAACCAAATTGATGATCCAAGGTACAAGAAATAATTATTATAACTTCCATGTTGGAGTTACTAATGTGCAAAGTAGATTCTTTTAAATATTTAGATCTCATTTATATGAATAATTACATGTGGGGGAAGTGCATTAAAGAAAAAATAACAAGAGGTTTCAAGGCTCTATATGCTTTCAAAAAAAGTGCAAGAATTTAGACCTCTAAGCTTGGAAGCTCAAAAAATAATTTTTTTAGACTATCATCTATCTTAGAATAATAGCCCAACTATGTATGAGAATAAAAAGAAGACGAAGTGATGATAAGAAAATGTTGTAAGATCAAAAGTAGCTTAAGGAAAGAATAAACAGGAAGACAACAACACCAAATGATCTATAACCTTGAAACCATCTCAAAAAATCCAAAAGAAACCATGAGGAGAGGCTAAGTGAAATTACAGATGCCTATACAAGTTTATAAAATACTAGTGAATATTTCACAAAGTATAGATTGTAAGTAAAAATGATTGAAAAAAGTAAGTGATGAGTGGCGAGGTACCCCTACACTTAACCATACAAATATGAGCATTCATGCATGATCCGGTCGAACTCCGCAGATGGGCTAGTTGTGGTATCTAGATAGTTACACATTGTTCGCAATTCGTTGTCTTCCCACTTGGACTAGTATTTTCTTTGTCATGTATGGTTTAGTCCAAAGTAAGGCATATGATGTGATCCTAAACTAGTGCTACTCCTACAAAAAATGGAAAATAATCTTGATTAAACTAATAAGCAATAGGAAATGAAGTCTAAGCTAGCCTAAGTGCAATGAGCATCCGTCCTTAATCATCTGTACGCATCTTGGACCTTGTGTACTACTAGGATCACCAAGTGTACATTACTTGAGTGCTCCTAGATACACTACTAGGTTACCAAGTAGTTACACTTCAATGTTCGTGATTAAGTCGTACTCATTCCAAATTTAACAACAGGAATAGTAAATGATGGTTGAAACACCATAAAATTTGAAGACCCTCATGCTTCAGTAGGGTCTTGGAATTTAGACAAGGATTTCCACAAGTGCAGTGTCATGAAAGTTTAGCAGGAAAATGTAGGCACTGAGGATGGACTATCCAGTCCAGCAAGTTTGCTATCTCCAAAGTTGATAGGCCTGCTGGACTCTCTGGCCTGCCCAACTAGACAATTAACCCAGCTAATAGTCTATCCAGAAACTATGCTAGGAGTTGCCAAAAGTGTTTGGGATGAGAAAAATAGTTCAGTAAGTTTTCTAGTGAAGAAGTCTACTATGCTACGCTACACTTTGCAGCGTAGCAAACCTTGAAAGATACCTACTTAAGCATCCAAGTGCGAAGTGACAAAGTGATTGCAAAGACAAGTGAGGATTCAGTCAATGCAAGGTGCTACGCTATGTAGTGTAGCACAGCATAGCAAAGGAGTAGAAAGGCCCATCTTGCTGAGTGATTCCAACAAGAAAATGGCACTTTAACAAGACTTCAACCTCTAAAACTCCCTGCCCCACTTAGTCCCCAGGCCTCAAGCAAATTTTCTTGCTAGAAAATGGCAGATTGAACAAAGAAGCAAGATACGTTGGCTACTATGTTGTGCTACACTACATAGTGTAGCACAGCATAGCAACGATGCAAAAGCAATAAAAGAGTTTCAAACATGAGTTCAGTGAGTTCAAAAGCTCTCTGGCATGAAGGACGAAAGTTGTAAACAAATGCTCTTCGGCTCCTATGCAAATTTCAGTCAAGACCAGTGGCTATGTTGTGCTATGCTACGTAGCATAGCACAGTGTAGCAAGCAGCTACTTACACTACACCAATGTGTTCAACAGCGTGAGTAATGCAACACTGGCATGGAAGCATCAAGACATCTTCAGGTGACTCTAGGACTTGTTGACAGTAATCTTCCTCACTCTGGCATCTCCTTGGCAAAATCAGCAATTCCACTCCACTTCACATCCCCCTGGTCAGCTCCCAAAACATTTTTCCTATGCTTGACCCTGAAACACCACAAAAATTTTTTGAGTTTAGCATTTCTCTGACAAGAAGCAGATCCCCATGACCCACAGATGACTTTGGCTACATTTGAAGTCACACAGGGCAATTTTGAGAATTGAAACACCTGGTTTTTACTAAGTATTGTCCCAACGTATACGCCCAGTTTTAAACCAAGTGTTGCGCCGGCGTCTACACCCAGCGTCTACGCCCAGCGTCTACACCTGGCATCTACGCCCGACGCTCAGCATACACGCCTCACACGCACGCTCAGCAGGTGCAACAGGAGCAAGAATTGAAGCAAGTCGATGTCCAGCATCCATCAGCGTACACGCCCCAGCGTATACGCTAGCATCCATCCAAGTCCACGCCCAGCGTATACGCTAGCCTGTTGTAGCGTATACGCCCAGTGTATACCATGTTTCTAAATTGTAAATGCCTGGTCTATACGCCACGTGTCTCCCAGTCCGATTTTCCCGGTAACCCTACCCCTATAAATAGCCCAGTTTTCCATAAATTTGAGGTCGGCAAAAATTTACCAGAGCAGACCTAGAGAAATTACGCTGCAAACAAGAGCCCAGAAACCCCTTTACACTTACGCTTATGCTGGAAGTTCTGTACGCCGAGCACAATCCACGCTCCGCCTACCGTGCCAACCAGCTGCATCCCTGCATCCACCGGGGCTTTACGTCCGCCTTGTGTCTCTACACGACTACGTTAGACCGGTGCACAACATTTTGACTCTGTAATCCACTGTTTACGTTTGTTGCAAGTTCTTTTATAGTTTTACGTTAATTTGGCCCACGCTTCGTTTACGCCTGTTTACGTTCACGCTCCGTTTGCGTCCGTATACGCCCGCACTGCTTACGCTGTTTACATTTTCTTACGCTCTTTACACTTGTTTACGCTATTCACGCCTGTATACGCTCACGCTGGGCCTATATTTGTTTACATTGTTTACGCCCGACCCCGTTTATGCCCCTTTACGCTTACGCTCTGTCTGCGTTTGTTTCACTGTTTACGCTCCGTTTACACATAACCCAGCGTATAACACTTCAGTGGCGCTCAGGGAAATCCTTGTCTAATCCGCGTGCGGACCACCCAAGGTACCCTACCTTCGTGCATTCCTGCACGCCCTCAGGCGAAGGTAGGGTCATCTGTGCTCGTCCTACGATCCCGCGGTCTTTGTTTTCCCTTCTAGCTGGGGACCGACAATTTCGGGCGGTACAGAAATTGGTGCTAGAAGGAGGGCCTCCGCTTAAATAGTTTGACTGCACACTCCTCAGCGTCTATGCTCATCAGTGTTTTCGTTGCCCTGTTTATGCCCCCAACTCTCAGCGTCTACGCTTTCGATTCTTCAGCGTATACGTTGCACATAAACCCTAGCATATACGCTGCACACTTACGCCAGCGTTTACGCTGCACACTTACGCTAGCGTTTACGCTGCATACTTACGCCAGTGTTTACGCTGCATACTTACCCCGTAGATTCGTCTACGCCAGTCGCATACACTACATTATCCAGTATATCAATCTTGCACACTCAAACCGTCTATCATCATGAATCCCGTAAACACTAACGCTGCCACTACCCAGGACGTTAACATCTCAGACACCATGGCTGCCCAGCGGTCTGTCACACCACATTTGGGAGGGCAATCCACAATGGCGCCCCGTTGGTCGTTGAGGTTGCAAGGGAGAGACCCTGCTGCTAACGTTATAACCCAAGACGAGTATAACTTCATCTGCATTAAGATGCAAGCCGGCCTGGTGGTAGATCGGGCTGAAATCGAAGTAAAGAGACAATTCGAACTCTTTTACAGGGGGTCATCCCTTCCCCATATGACATAATCCATGTTCCAGAACAATTCTCGGAGCTCTTTACTCATCTCCTTCTACACAGGAGCCAGTCATTGGACCAACCCGCGCTAGGGCCTCAGCTAGAGGAAGAAGACGAGTTCGCTGCCCAATCTGAGCAGGGAGACTCATACCACACCTTGAGCCCCCAAGCACAGATGAACCCCATCTTCCATCCTAGAACAGGGGAAGCCCTATCCGTACAACATGCTAGACTCACCCAAGTTCAGATGCCACCACCGGAAACGCCAGCACTCGTACACATTCCGCTCCCGAGCGATTCCCAACCTAACACCTTCCCTATAACAGTTACCCCTAATACAGTTGTGGGCCCATCCTCACAAGCACCGCCTCCTTATGATGGCATGGGACCAACGTTCCCACCTCATGTAATTGGGATGTCGCATGTGATCCCCGCGTCTACATCCGCTCATTTCATACCCCATATCCAGACGCATACAGCTCCCCAAGCAGTCCCATCCCAACAGGGAGTCCCCGCATACAACGTGGTGGAACAATGGCCAGCAAGGGGGGCGTCATCATATCAAATTCCTCATCACCACATCCCGCCCCATGCAATCCCCCCGATTACTGCTCCTCAAGCACAGCCCCAACTACAACAACCACAATATTTTCCTTTTAACATCTCATCCTTAGCACCGCCCGCCGTTAACTACCCATAGGCACAACCGCCGATCACCCAACCTTCGGCTTTCCAACCCGTGACCCAGCAATCTAGCTGGTATGCAGCCCCGCACCCCCAACCTGTGGCTTCACCGAGCACCCAAGATTGGGCGGACGCTAAAAAAATGATGCAGGAATTGACAGATGAGGTAAAACGCCTCAAAACCATCGCTGATGTAGAGCTGAGAGTAGTAGATTTCTACAATGATGACCCTATCAGCTCCTCTATCCCACCATTGACTCTGCCCAAGGGTGTTCCCCTCCCAACGCTGACTAAGTATAATGGGGAGACAGACCCCAACGCCCACCTCATCACGTTCAGATTAGAATGCGCACTCCTTCAGGCATGGCCCCACTCAATACTACGAGTATTCCCCATGTCCCTTGCAAGAAGGGCACTTGACTGGTACCGGGCCTTGCCCAGGAATTCCATCCTTTCCCTAGAAGATCTCCTACGCTAGTTTGTGACCAGGTTCAAGTATAACCTGAAACCCGAAGTGACACTGGATAGCCTCATGCAGATCAAGCAGGCACCACTCGAGCTAGTGCAGAAATTCATTCAGAGATGGAGCGCAGCTCTCAACGAGTTGCACGACCCAATCTCTCAAACCTATCTGCTCACGATACTGAAAGGGGCTGTCAATGACTTCTTCAAGTCCAAACTGTATTACCTCAATGCG
>MNCI01008135.1:79841-117484 GCA_015680685.1 Gnetum montanum | reverse complement strand
CTTCTCGACAACGGGCAAAACAATGATCTACGCATCATTGACCTGGACTCGGTGGAGGAGGAGCGCGTGCGCGCACTTGATCAGATCGAATGGTACCAGAAACAACAACGGCAACGACATCGACATGACATTCATAAGCGTCCCATCAAAGAAGGAGACCTTGTGCTTAAGGCTGTTCAGGAACACCCAGATAAGTTCTCAGTCAACTGGGAAGGACCTTACCTGGTCACCAAAGCATTCGACAATGGAGCATTCAAGCTAGCTAACATGGACGGAAAAGAATTTGCAAATCCAACCAATCACTCGTTCCTGAAACCGTTCTATACATAAATCCGAGCTCAGGTACGTGTTAGTCCTAGAATCATGACTATAAACTGATACCGTAGTTAGTCCTAGAATCATGACTATAAAATGATACCGCAGTTAGTCCTGGAATCACGACTATAAACTGATACCATAGATGAGTCTTGGAATCATGACTATAAACTGATACCACAGGAACAGTCTTGGGTTACGACTTAAAACTGACGCCACCATTGTCCTAGTATTATGACAATAAACTGATACCCCACAGTGGCTGCAATGACGATAAACTAGCATCCTCCTGGCATGACAGTAAAATGTCACCGTCAAAACCATCTGAGTCCGCTAAGACTATAAACTAGCTCGCCTCTTCATGGTCTGCTAAGACTCAAAACTGGCAACGTAACGTTTGCCACGACGCTAAACGGGCAATGTCCAACGGGTTACGACACAAAACTAACCCATAATAGTCCGCTAAGACTATAAACTGGCACGTTCATCTTCGACTCTTCACTCCACAGCCACATTCATTCATCAGAATCGTTGCATCCCTCATCAGCATCGTCGACATTCGCATTCAATACTCAGAATCTCCCTAATATTTTTGTTCACCTGCAGCTGTTTAAATCTAAACTCATTAATTCACTCATGGTTTTCTTGTCTCTTTGGGGTTGTTTTTGTAGGATGACGCTCGGAAGTTCTCGTACGAGAGTGCGTTTCATCATTGGCAGCAAGATGAGGCAATGTCCATTCGTCCACCTGGCAAGACTAAATCAAGCCGTTAACCCGCACATTCCCATTCCCCGAAAACCCACTATCTGTTTACCAAACTATTGCACACTGCGAAACGTTACAGTAGTCGCAACACACAAAACACAATATTCGCGCATGAGTACAAGGACAAATTTCAAAAAAAAACGGGACCCTTGGCACTTCCCATATAAGCCCCAGGCGGGAAGGTATCGGTCTTGAAAATATGTACTCATGTCAAAAGCAGTCAAGAAACATCCTATCGCATGGCTTTGGCTCTTCGCTAATAGTTTCCCCAAAGAAGGGAGTTGTTCCTCCAAAGAATGCGAAACATCACCCCGTGGCTTTAATAGTGACAACCGGTTCTCTTGAAAAATCACCAAGAGCACTGTTCCGCCAAAGGACGCACATCACATGCTTGAATTCCGAGTCTGCCAAAAGATGGCTATCGACAAGGACCGGCATGCCGCACCCCTGAACATCCCACTTCTCCAGCATGATCCCTTGGGCAGTCACCGATCCTCACGATGCCTTCCCTCCTACCAGTTACCAATCTCGCCCTTTCAATCCCATTCACCACTGAACACGGTACGATGATGTCTGGTCAAGTGGCAGAGGACAAAGCTTTTATCAAGTTGCTTGTGGTGTTTTGCGCTTCTTTGTTGACGCTTCTCGGGTCGATTCCTCCAAGCGTCAACAAAGAGGGGCCAATGAAACACCACAAAAATTTTTTGAGTTTAGCATTTGTCTGACAAGAAGCAGATCCCCGTGACCCACAGACGACTTTGGCTACATTTGAAGTCACACAGGGCAATTTGAGAATCGAAACACCTGGTTTTTACTAAGTATTGTCCCAGCGTATACACCCAGTTTTAAACCAAGTGTTGCGCCGGCGTCTACGCCCAGCATCTACGCCCGACGCTCAGCATACACGCCTCACACGCACGCTCAGCAGGTGCAACAGGAGCAAGAATTGAAGCAAGTCGACATCCAGCATTCATCAGCGTACACGCCCCAACGTATACGCCAGCATCCATCCAAGTCCACGCCCAACGTATACGCCCAGCGTATACGCCGGCCTATTGTAGCGTATACGCCCAGCGTATACCATGTTTCTAAATTGTAAATGCCCGGTCTATACGCCACGTGTCTCCCAGTCTGATTTTCCCGATAACCCTACCCCTATAAATAGCCCAGTTTTCTGTAAATTCGAGGTCGGCAAAAATTTACCAGAGCAGACCCAGAGCAATTACGCTGCAAACAAGAGCCCAGAAACCCCTTTACGCTTACGCTTACGTTGGAAGTTCTGTACGCCGAGCACAATCCACGCTCCGCCTACCGTGCCAACCAGCTACATCCTTGCATCCACCGGGGCTTTACGTCCGCCTTGTGTCTTTACACGACTGCGTTAGACTGGTGCACAACATTTTGACTCTGTAATCCACTGTTTACGTTTGTTGCAAGTTCTTTTACAGTTTTACGTTAATTTGGCCCACGCTTCGTTTACGCCTGTTTACGTTCACACTCCGTTTGCGTCCGTATACGCCCGCACTGCTTACGCTGTTTACATTTTCTTACGCTCTTTACACTTGTTTACGTTGTTCACGCCTGTATACGCTCACGTTGGGCCTATATTTTTTTACGTTGTTTACGCCCGACCCTGTTTATGCCCCTTTATGCTTACGCTCTGTCTGCATATGTTTCACTGTTTACGCTCCGTTTACACATAACCCAGCGTATAACACTTCGGTGGCGCTCGGGGAAATCCTTGTCTGATCCGCGTGCGGACCACCCAAGGTACCCTACCTTCGTGCATTCCAGCACGCCCTCAAGCGAAGGTAGGGTCATCTGTGCTCGTCCTGCAATCCCGCGGTCTCTGTTTTCCCTTCCAGCCGGGGATCGACGATTTCGGGCGGTACAGACCCTACTTGTAAGGGCAGGGAAGACGTAGTCCCAGAGCATAAGCTCCATTTTTTTCTCACATTGTCAACACACTAGATCTTGGCACATGCGCTTCCGACGGTATGGTCACAATGTAACAAAGTTCACTTCCAGCATTGCACACCTACATAGTATAGACATTTTAGCACCTTGTGGGGTCCAAGACACATGGCATCTAGACCACATTTCTCTCCTACTCATGGCCCTATAAATACCCCAGCAAACAACGCTTAAAGGGTTGGCTTTTTTGCGTTGGCAAGAGCTATTGGCTTGTTGGCTTTTCGCGTTGGCTAGTTAGCTTCTTGATTGGCTTCTTGGCAAATAGAGTTGGCTTTTAAGTTGGCTTTCAGAAGGCATAGTTGGCATTTTCTTAAGCATTCTAGTTATCTCTGAGTTCTATGGTTGGCTCCAAACATCGTGAGTCAAGCATTTTAACATCTTAGCCAATAGATCAACAAGCAGAAGAACTGTGACTATACCGCCTGGCATGAGTAGTGTCTCTCTAGCATTGCATAACCTATTGTACACCTTTCAAACAAGGTAAAGAATCAAACACGTGACCTTGGGGTGGTGCACTTTCTCACCTAAGTCTATTTTTCCATTTCCTTATTATAATCATTGTTTTGCACTATTTTCGTCATCTCGCATTTATTGATTATCAAATCATCTCGTGTGTCTCGCTTCCGAAACAAACATTTATGTAAGATTAAGATACACCAATTAAGTCCATGTCTAATTAACTAGACCGTTCAGGGTGCCCCGCTTCCATTTCTCTCTAGCATGGCCCTTGCATAGATCTAGGGTTAAACTATTTACCCGATAACCTCTTAGTGTTCCAGCCATCGAGGTTTTCAATCACTACAGTTTTTTGGGATAGAAGGAGGGCCTTTTAGTTCCTTTTCTATGTTTTACGGGTAGTCCTACACACTCTCTATACCCCTTCATGCACTAGCATAAACGTGACACCCTTTTGTGGTTCTTTATGCATTGTGTGGTGTAGACTGGTCGCAACGACGATTCCTTTGGAACCTGGCAGGACAAAAAGCCTCCCATCTCCCATCGATTTCCATGTTTCTAGTTTGCGATCTTCCCTTTTTCCATGCAAAATGATTTCAACAACAACCGTTATTTCTACCTCAAGCTTTGATGCTCCTTTCTTGGCCCAAAGCACCATGGGTGCTGAATAGCCACCTAGCCCGGTAATGGTGCCATGCCAGTCCCTTAGGATTAGACATTTATCACCCAAGTTCTTGGCACAAGATGTAGAGCATTACAACTTTATCTGTGCAAAGATCCAAGCAAATCTACCCCTGGATCGCCAAGAACTCGAGCACAAGTGCAATTTCGAATTCCTTCATCAGAATGGAAGGGAGTTTGTCCCTACCCCTGATCTTACCATCCCCTTGACAAAAACATATCAGTGGATCCTAGATCAACTACTGCAAGTCAATAAGCTTAGGGAGCAGGATACTACATACCATTACGATGAAGCATTCCAGGACAGGTAGGAAGACCTAGAATCCCAATCTGAGGGTGGTGGCCACACTTACCCTGTGACCATCCTTCCCACCATGGCCTTCAGGTCAAACCCAGCTTTTGCGTCTGCCTCTTTTATGACTACAGTGACTCCATCGCAATTTATGTTTTCATCAGCCATGGGCAGCCATCCTGCACCCCTAGCGTATCAACATGATCCTCCCTCAGTTTCATACCCAAGCACTCTCCTCACTCATTCTATCCAGTCTTTGTACCAAGCACCGGTCATGGCTATGCTACCCTAGGTACACACCACATCTACCTCACAGCTGCATGGGGTCTCTGCTCCTATTTCATCGTCTACACCTATTCCACCAGCAGTGATAGGCCTAGCCCCAGCTACGTGGTGGACCCTAGCCACTTTGCTCCCTGCTTCGCAGCCCCACCAAATGCCACATTACCCTTACTACCAAGCACACTAAGTCCCACAGGTGTTACAAAAAAGTGTGGAACTATGGCCCGTCCCATCAAACATGCAAATGACTAACCCTACCACACCACCAGCAGTTACCACTCCAACAACACCACCCACTAGGTGGTGGACCTCACAAGTAGCACCTTTCGTAGGGGCTGCCCCAATAGCACCCCCTATGAGCCAGGCCACTATCCTTACTACACCACCAATGATGGTTGCCCCTCCAACCTCACAACCATCTACATCATTTCTGGGTCTAGATCAAGCGTTCCAACTTATCCAGACCCTCACTGAAGAGATCAAGCATCTCAAAGCCACCTGTTCTGACACAGTGCAGGTCATGGATTTCTACCATGATGACCCCATTAGCTCGGCCATTCCCATGCTCACATTACCCCCTAGGATGCCACTTCTCCACTTCACAAAATACAATGGGGAGGGTGATCCCAATGCACATTTAGTCACATTTAGATCAAAATCTTTTTTGTTGCAATAGTGGCCGCACACCATTATTTGTGTCTTTGCCATGTCTCTAACAGGCAAAGCTCTAGACTAGTACCGCACACTCTTGCGCACCTCCATCTCAACACTGGAGGAGCTGCTAACCTAGTTCGTGACTTGCTTCAAGTATAACTTGAAGCCTGAAGTCATGCTAGACCAATTAATGGGCATTAAGCAAGACCCACTAGAGTCGGTGCAAAAGTTTATACAGCGGTGGAGCGCCACCTTGAATGAGATCTATGAGCCTATCGCAGAAGCCCATTTGCTAGCCATCTTCAAGGGGGTGGTAAATGATTTCATCAAATCCAAGCTGTATTACTTAGCCTCGCGCTCTCTTAGTTAAGCTTTTGCCCAAATAAAGAGCATCCAAGATGCGGCAGAAGCCAATAAGGACCTGACCTATGTCACATACAAGAATGCATATACTAAAAAAGACAGAGACAAGGGCAAAGCCGCAACGACCACGGTAGTCGTTGTGGAAAACGAGGCAAAGCCCAACAGTAACAATAACAAGAAAGCAGCCACAATGGTAACTAACCCCACGCCTAACCCAAGTAACACTGCCCAACCTTCCACGTCAGCACTAGAGGTACCCATCCCAGCTAAACCCAAATTTGAGCGTAAAGATTACTCAAAGTACACCCCATTGCCTGTCAAGCCTTCAGAACTTCTGAAGCAATTGTTGGGGGCTGGGTACATCCAACATAAGCGGATGTCCGAGGAGGCAACCAAATGGCATCAACGGTACTACAAGCTCCTTAGGAACCCCTCCTGGCTATGCCCAATGAGCTACCAGTTCCTAAGAACTTCAGACTAGAGCGGTTCTGTGACTACCATCAACTCTTTGGTCATGACACAGATTACTATCTAGCCTTAAAAGAGAACATCCAGTGGATGATTGATCAGGGGAAGTTGGTTCTAGACGAAAGCAACCCCATCCGCCCTGAAAATCAATCCATGCATGTTTATAAGGACCCCCTTAATGCTAATGACATGGGGTACATTATCAACACAATTGGTCTAGACAGTAATCCACAACCGTCACAGTGGTCATTTGTGGTTCATGCGTCTCAACATGGCATAGCGACACCTACGACCATAAAAAATACGCCGCAACAACCATTTATTCTCAAAGTTCCTCCTTGGACATCCGCCTCTGCATCCTTCATATTTAAAACTATATTTCCACCTGCACTAACACCACAAACACCATTTGTCATTAGGGGGCCAAAACACTCAATTGCCCCCATCACACAGAGCCAACATAAGACTACATCACAGCCTTCCCGTTCAAAGAAACGGGAAGAGTGTTTGATGGACAAAATGACCAAGCAGCGTACTACCCCAGGTCCCTCCAAGCCTACCCCTTTGTCCTCTATGTTTACGCCCCCCTCATCACCAAAAGTTAAAGCCACTACGCATGCACGATCATCACCACCCCGTCCAAAAGGGTCTAGCCCCAAACCTGAAACCGCTCCTCCTCGAGAAATTTGTCTTCTAGGATGAATGGAGGAGGAAAAGGGCAACAAAAAACTAGAAAGTGGACAAAACCTTTTAAACGCTCTTACTCAGGTCAAACAGGCTCTAAAACAAAAAAACACAACCTTGAGCCTGTACGACCTAGTAATGACTTCCACCGTGAGGCTTTGATTCATATGTTAACATCCATACTGGTTGACGAAAACATGCCGACATAGGAGAAAGCAATCCATGAAGTCATGCTTCCTTCTACACCTAAAGAACCATGGCCATCTCAGTTAACATTTTGTGACGAGTCCATTAAGGATGACCCTGAAAAGGATCAGGTGAGAATAGCACCCCTGTTCATCATGATTCGAGTCAGTCAACACAAGATCCGAAGTGTACACATCAATGATAGGGCTGCTACAAATGTCATCCCATTCCCCATAGTGGACAAACTAGGTTTGGTGGATCAAATCAAACCCACGACAACGTCATGTCTGAAGTCATTCAACGAAGCACGGGTAGTGGGAAAAGGCACTGTCCACATTAACTTTGTGGCAGGGGACCAGTTCCCCATAAATGCAACATTCATCGTGGTAGAAGAGATGTCTAGGTTTAACCTGATCTTGGGGAGGTCATGGTTAGCCCAACTTAGGTTCGTCTCTTCACCCATACATCAAGAAATCCATCTACCTTATGCGGGCAGGGAGGTGGTGATTTACAGTGACGAAGTGGCTACCCAGGTGATAAATAATATTGACATGGAGCAAGGTTCATAAGTAATAACTTCTGATAATGAAGCGCCCATTTCCACTAAAGTGACTTGTTTGGCAAATGAGCCGGCCCAAAATGTTGACTCAGAAAACAAAACGATGTGGGCCGAGTTGCCTTTTCAAGCAGTAGATAACAACATAGAAGAGTACCGCAATAAAGCCCCTTGGCCTTACACATCGCCAAGCACATGATGGGTTAAGAAGTAGCTACGAGAATAATCATTACCTATGTAGCATAGCTACTCCACTGCTTCCAACGCAACTAATGCTTGTCATACGTTTATTCATTGTTGGCTTCATATTCGTTCGATTACGCTAAGCATCTAACTCATTCTTTAAACCGTTCACATCACATCCACTATTTACATTATACCATGGCCCGCTAAGGCCTAAAACTAGAAACATTTTTTCTTATCATCATCCAACAGCCCGAAATGGCTCAAAACTACCAATGGCCCAAAATGGCCTAAAACTAGCAACGGCCCGAAATGGCCTTAAACTATTGTTACAGCCCGAAATGGCCTAAAACTAAAATGAGATGCTCCTAATGAATTTAATGCATAAAAAATAATAAAATAAAATAAAAATAATTATACTGCATAGGCCAAAGTAAAATAAATCTTTTCGTATTCCATTTTTTCTTTCATAAATCAATAATGTTTGTAACATTCTTTGTGGGAATTCAAATAAAATGTTCAGCTGCTATGCTATGACCCTATGCCCACTCCATTGTCCCCTGCTTCATTAGGCCTTGTATTTTCATGTAGATTCTGCACCATAGGAAAAATGAAATAGTTAGCTAAAGTCACAATAAAGACTCGAATAAAACAAACTATCACTATGCCAAAAGGTAACTGACCCGAGACGGCCTCGCATCTATTTCGGGGGGTATCTGATCTAGGCCTACCACGAGGCGTCGCAAGATCTCTTCTTCCATTATATTAGCCCAATTCCTATCTCCCAAGTTAGTGCTTACTGCAACTTTCTCCTTTTCTATGGATGTCCATCTTGGTGGTCTTAGAGAAAAGGTGGTAGTGGCGATTTCACCTGTGGGAAAGGTCATTTTCCTTCTAGGGGATTCAATCACTGTCACCTGTTACATGAACTTGTTGTAAGCCCCAGAAGCACCAATAATGTAAAGGAATACCTCGTAGGTATGTAACTTGACAGAGGCATCCCGGTATTGTTTACGGTAGGCGACACGTTCTAGGCTTATACATATGTTTATGGTTTTTCTCTGCCTGCCCCCACTCGTAAACTTTTGCACTATAGTCTTTCTAGTCTTGGTTCTTCTGGGCTAATAGGTCCATCTGCATGCGCTATTCTATTATTTCATGAGTGGCCTCATTCTTGCATCACACAATCGTCCATACCTTGCATAGTTGATGACGGTCGTGTGCCAAATGCCATCGTTGGTATCTCAGGTCAATAGGAATTTGTTCCTGGAAAGGAGATCTCCCACTTCGGTGGTCAGGTTGGCCTTCTCCTTCTTAAGCCTCTGTACCCATTTCCAGAGGTCGTCATTCACATGCCTACATTCCCATAGGGAGCATGCCAAGTACACCGCACATTGGCTTGCTTCATCGTATATGTGGTGGGGTACTTTGGTCACCTCTAGTGGGAATTCAAGCACGGCCTCAACCTCAACCGCTTGCTTAGGGTCCCACTTGAGATGAAAAGCTTCCAACTGCACAAAGAAAGGCATTAGTCATAGTAACATAGTGAGGTGACACAATTTAAAGAGTCTAGCATAACAATTTCACTCACCCACTTCTGGATCGATTTGCCTCAAACAGTCGATCATGTCATCGACCACCCCATCCATGAAAGTAAATTTGTCAGGGGTCTCGGTCCATGGTCGCAGGCAGATCGAGGATGGGCCGCAAGTATCAACGATGGTATTAACTACACAGTGAAATGTGTTAGCTAAAGTGGAGAGAACCATAATAGGGCTGATGAATAGCGTAAATGACAATGTAAAGCTCCTACCCAGCAAATCCTTAGGGGTGATAGCACCGGGGTCACCCATTGGCACACTATCAAATATGCAGTCAAACTCACCAGCATCCAAATGGAGCCCCTCTCCTTCCAGCTAACCCAACAACATAGCAACATCCTCGATACTCATGTGCCCCTCCAATACCGAACTGCTCTTCGCAAAAGGGTCATCAACAGGGGCTTCTTTCTCAGTGGCTGGGCCCCTTCCCTATTCGTTAGCAGGGGCCTCCTCTTCATTAGTAGGGACTTCCTCCTCACCAGTCGAGGCCCTTTCTTCTATAGTAGGGACCCCTTCTTCATTGGTTGGGGTCCTTTCCTTTGTGGCCAGAGCCCCTTTGTTTTTGCCGATCACTCCTATTATAGGGGCCACCACCTCTTCCTCCCCTTCTTCCTCTTCTTCCTCTGCCAATAAAGCATAGTCGTAGTTAGCAAATAATAGCAACTTGAAGCATACGTTATGTTGTACAATGCTACTTAACATAACACAGTGTAGCAAACGTTAGCCAAAACAAAAAACCAAAACACTTACCAATCGGAGATTGCACTCTGCGAAGATTGAGTCACAACTTCTTCCCTCTTTGCTCATTCATACGGGGGAGCTCCTCGGCCAAAAGAGACCTCTTACATTGTAGCTTAGTTGCCACCATCTCTGCAATGAGGCATTCCCCCCTTGTCACACTACCGGTGGTAGTTGGGGGTGCCTCTTCCAAGCTATCCTAGGCACAAGAGTTGCATGCCACCCAATCCCTAGTCATCATCGAAAATGACTCCCCAATAGCTTCTGGGAGGTCCTAAGATCGGGTGGTATGGAAGACTTGGCAGATCCATGGTTTGGAAATCTAGTTACGATCTTGCAGTACCCAGACCCAATTCTTGCAGACTACCAAGAATTCCACAAAACGTCGTAGGTAGGCTATAAAGAATGCATGATGCACATTGAAATGGAACTCAAGCTTCCTGCAAAGCTTGACCATTTCAGTTTGCATGCCTTTGCAAAGGTGTTTTGACCAATTGTAACAAGTCCCCTCTTCCATGATATTCCTCATTATCCGAGCTTGCTTAATTCCAATGAGTTTTCCTTGGGAGAGTAGCTTGGGGAATGCATAGGCACAGAAGACAAGGTAAACCATTTTGGCCACCCATAGCCTAACCTTCTTAATGTAGATTCCCTTTTGGTCCTTTGCCACCCCTAGCCACTCCTCAATGTCCCCCTGATGGCTTGCATGTTTCTTAGATTTTTCTCCTATGGGGAGACCATCAGAAGGGATGCCAAAAAGATCTATGAACAATTGGTTGTTGATGTCAAACACCATTCACACACCGTGAACACATGTGCGGAAGCGTCCCGCTTTGTCGGAGAAGGAGTTGTCTAGGGAAAGCATTTCGAGAGGCAAGACATTTGGGTTAATGGCCAAAAATAAATCCATAAGCTTGGCCTCCTGAAGGTTGTGGACAAGCATGGCTGCGGCCCCATTACAGAGCCAACACTGGGTCTCCTCCACCTCCCCGTACTTAAAAAATAGGTTGGTTTCATTGCGTCCAGAGGCAATCACAGTTACCTCTTGGGATTTCTTCACCACTGTAATGGTTTGCAAAACAAAACAAAACAAAACAAAAATAAAAAAAGAGTTAGCAAAAGAAAATCAACATCCCTTGAACATGTAACAATTAATTTTCAGTTTAGCGTACTAAGTTTAAATGGCATGGGAAATGGTGGGAGATCCACCAACACGTCTTCAATGGTGAGTGGCCTCAGGGATGCCCATTCCCTACCCAACCAACCAGCTTCTTTACACTTCCCATAAAATTGAAAGTACCAAATTGGATAGGTTCTAAGCTCACCCCCGAATTGGCCTATTATGTCGATGTGCACATTCCTAGTAGGGGAAAACTCCCGTAGGGCCATCTGTGCCAACACCAAGGCATCTATGTCACCGTGAAGACCACTCTTGTCAATAAAAAACCTAGCAAAAATATGCATATTTACACTATTAATACCTGTGTCTAGCGTAGCATGGATTACATAACGCAACAAAATACCTTTGTAGAACTCACGTGTCGGCATAGTAAACAGTTTCAAGTGGGTTCTAAAAGCAGGTGCCCATGTGACGGACTACGAACAATGTGTTGTATAAGTGATAACACTTATACTCAGGCATCTCCCAAATCCAACTTAAGTGTCTTAGGCTTTTTGGATGCTAGTTGGAACCTTCCGCCTACTCACCCCTAATTGACCCATCAATCAAAAATTTCAAAATTCCCCAGTTTTCCCCAGGCAACAGGGTTTTTGTAATTATGGCTGCTGTCTCTGCCAATAAGTGTGACCAAACAATCACACTAAAATGCTGGAGGAGGAACTATAGGAAGTCCTGCACGCCCTCCCAAAACTAGACTGCCTACTGCTCCACACGTGCATGGGGAGTAGGGACATTGGCCACTGGTTCGCTAAGGTAGCACAGGACTCCCACAATCTGCAAGACAATCAGGATGGGCTTCAACATGACCCTGCATAACAAAGAACCAAACGTTAGTATTGCGTACAAGTGAAGGTTACACGTAACGTAGCATAACCCTCTAATTACATGTAGCGTAGCATAACACTTTCTTTGCATATAGCATAGCATGACCCCCCCCCCCCCCCCAAATCGCAAATCTTCCTTTAAAAAACAAAACAAAATAGAATAAAGATAATGGGCAACGTGGCAATGCAAGACTTGTAGCATAGCATAGGCATCAAGCCTCACATAATGTAACAACATCTAGATGCAAACACATGACACATAGCAACGCTAGCAGATGAACACAATACAACAATGCACAACACATCACTATGACAAGCATGGAAACATGGCAAGATTAGCAAAAAATAGATTCAGCAACACAACAATATTGCATATTCAACAGCATAACAATCCAACAAACCTAAAGACCTTACGACGTACTAGCATACTGTAATAAAAACATTACAAAGTGTGAACAAGTAAAATTTTACTGTGCTATAGCCGTCCCAACCATACTTCAACTGTAAAAAATAGCTTGCGCTATACTACGTTAAACACGTGTCTCATTTGTCAAGTCTTGTGGACCGCCAAACCCTCCTGAGGATGGCACACTATGCTAACCATCCGCTAAGCTATCTAGACTTGCCCAAACCCCTGCAACAAGGCAATTGCAGAAATGGCAGTCGAGGCGATACCGCATGCAACTATAGCATAACGTCTGTACAGCTGCTATGGCCAACCAGAAACAGCAGCAACGTAGCAGCCAAAATAGGGACCAAAACAATGGCAAAATATGCGAATTTCAACAATAACAATTGCTGAAGTCTGAACAACAAAGGTGGCGTAGTGACTTACTGAGCAGATGGAGTCTCCTCCTACACTTCAACGTGCACCTGGGACAGGCACCCCAAAGTGTCCTTGACTTCATCCACCATAGCAAGCCCTCGATGCTTGCATTCGCCTTTGGGAAGCCTAAATAGAAAAGACATAAAATTTTGTATTATAAATTGGTGAAGTTTGACAAAAATAAAAGTGTAAATGCATGAACATATCAAGTTGATGAAGTTTAGCATAAGTCAATTAAGTAATGAGAAAGAAGAGGATTCAAAGCTCATGTATGATTAATCAAAAGTGAAGTTAAGACACATCATAAAATAATTAAGTTCTTATGATGATGTCAAAGAGCATTTTTACCTAGCATATCATTATAGTATGCTTAATAGGTTTGTATATCAAAAGATATTAGAAATCAAAAGTTTAAAATGAGAATTGCAAGAGTAAAGAACAACTAAAGATTACAATAAGAATATATCATAAACCTAGGAACTAGTTATGAGTTGCATCATGTTCATAAATTGATAATTAGTTTTGGTTATGAGATATCAAATCCATGCATAGATCATGGTGATAACATAACAAGTTCATAATTTACAGAACTTATGTAACTAAATGAACTCCTATGTATGATAAACATTTATAAATAACATAAGACTTGGGATTCTTGACTTAGAGTTATTCAAAAAATATAAAACCAAACTCTAGCATGGTATCAAAGTAAGATTCAAGTTAAGTTAAAGTTAACTTTAAACCAAGATTGTGAGCCAAGTTAGAACCAAGATTAGGGAGTAGAATGACTGAAAGAAAACTAACTTTGCTATCTAGGTTAAACTAAGAATATCAAATTAATAAGAATGAAATTTTAATAATAACATAAATAGTTATTAAATAAAATTAGCAATTCAAAGTAAAAAATTCTCTCACTACAAATAGTTTCGCTACCTAGAATCAATCTTCCATTTAGATGATGAAATTAATAAAGATATTAGAAATAGAAGTAAGTCAAGTGAGTCAAAATGGAGATAGACTAGTGTTGTTCTACATCATGAAAGAATATAAAAAAATTACAGAGAAAATTTTATAGAACAGTAATTAGGCCTCCTACCTTATATGGTGTTGAATCTTGGATAGTACAAAAAAGGCATGAACAAAAAATTAGTGTGGAAGAAATACAAATGCTTTGTTGGATGTTGAATGTTAATAAAAGAGCTAAACTACATAATATAGGTACTAGAGGAAGACTTGGAGTGACTTCTCTTTTAGATAGGCTATAAGGCTAATAGCTTAGATGGTTTGGACATGTACAAAGAAGATCAAATAATAAGTCTATTAACCAAGATCATTACATCACAGTTTCAAGATGATTTTAAAAAATATTGAAGAAGATTTTAAAAACCACAAATAAATAAAAATTTAGCTCTCCATAGAGGCGAATGATAAAAAAGAACTCATGTAGCCAATCCCATTTTACTGGGACAAGGCTAGGATGATAATGATGATGATGAATGCTTAGAAACTATAACAATGAAGGAAAGGAGATATGAGTTTCCATACAAATGAAGTAAGAACTAAATATACTTGCAAATTATAAAGGTTAAAAGTAAAAATAATTCAAAAGGAAGATCCTTCCTAAACAACAATGAAATTGCAAAGAGTAATAGCCAAGAGACATGTTATTTTGGAATAAATATCAAGGAAAGTTTTAGTATTATTTCTATATAAAATTTAAGCATTAATGGAAATAAAAGAAAACTAAATGGAATCAATTTAGAACAAACAACAAATAACACCATCTACATTAATTTCCTATCTAGTAATGCACACACTAGAAAAGGAGATATAGTCATTAAATGTTATTAAAGTTGTAAAATATTGCATACTTAATATGGAGTATGAAATATTAGTATAATGGAAGAACATGAGAAAACATGAACAACATTTGAAGAAGGAAAAATACTACCACATAAGGCAAGGATGTGACATGGTCATTCTATAAAAAGAATGCACTACATCCAAGGAATCAAAACAAGAAGCAAGTTTAGTATTATTCATAATCTTTATGATGACTCTTAAAATCTAAATTCCCCTCTCCTTGGTAAAGAATCAAAGAAAACTTAGATCCCATTTTGCATATGATACTTGCATAACTTACAAGAATGAACTATTTACTTTTTTCAGTAATGATAGGAAGTTAAATAATGATAGTAAGATAGTTGCACTTTGTAATACCCTTATTTTAAAATCATTAATCCTAATATGTGTGTGTCTTGTGAGTCATATATGTGTTATTTAAGCCATGTATGATTGTGTTGTGCCTTGTTCATAGCATTATAGAAAAAAGGTTAGTTTATTGGATAGTTATCCAACATGACACTTGTCAACTATAGCTTGTATTTCTATAGTTGTAACTTCCCATAGAAGTTGTAACTTCCTATGATAGTTATAATTAAATTCCTTTGATATTTGTAACCCACCTCAACTTCTCATGATGATTGTAACTACCTTGAGGTCATGATAGAAACGCTTCAAGAGTAGATTTGAGGGAGGGGGGAGAGAGAGAGAGAGAGAGAGAGAGAGAGAGAGCAAGCTAGGAGGGGGAGGAGGATTTTGGGTAGAAGATAGAAAAATATTGAAGATTGTAAAAGCATGGATCAATTTGGCTATCTTTTTAAATCTTGTGAGTTCTTTTCTTCTCATTTTATCTTAGTTTCTTATCTAATTGTTTAGATAGTATTATGCTTGGCATTTAATTTTTGAAGTTTCTAGATTATTCCTATAGCTTTGTTCTTGTGTAATAGTAGACTTCTACTAGGTTTTCCATATAAGAGCTTATGTTGTCTTAGAAAAGCATCTTGAGAAATTTAATAGTAATGTCTTTTAGAAATTTCCCGTTTGAGTCTAGAGGATCCAGAAAATCTTTAATACTTTGACTTGCTTGAAATAGCTTCATTTTTTAAAAATTTTATTGCATTGGGATTTTAATCTTGAAATTGTCAAATTTTTCTACTATTTATAGTGTTTGCAATTTTTGACAATTGTTAACTAGCCAAACAAAAGCTTGTAGTTGTTGTTTACAAAGCGTTTTAGTAGTGTAATAAGATTGTCTTTTACAAAATTGATTGTTGAGCTCAAAGGGTTTGGACAATTTGTTATACTTAGATTCAATTAGAATAACTTTATCACAAAGTATTTCATCATGTTCAATTTCTCTTGCCTAAATGTTTGAGATTCACAAAAATCTACTTTCTTTTTTTTTTCTCTTTCTAAATCCTTTGCATCTCGCTCTATTTCAAGTTTTCTTGTGGAATTTTCTCTCTGGGGAAAATTAAAAGTAGATTATCAAAATTGTGCTCAAACATTTTTGTGAAATTTTATGTGTTTCAAGTAGCATACTATAGGGACTATATAGAGTAAGTGATTTGACAAAATATGAATTTTTAATAACTCATAGTTTTTGACAAAGCCAGTAGAATTTCTTTTATGATAGCCAATTACAGTTTCATACACAAACCCCACCATTTCAACAATCACAACAACAACTACACATTCACGCTTAGTTCACTCTATAACCACTAAGTTTATTTAAATGTATCTAGGCCTTGGTGTTACCAAAGACTAGTAAGCACCTAAACCTTGTTTGAAGGAACACCTTTGTTTTCGGTGATCTTGGTCATGAGATTGGAGGCCCAACATTGGCAATCCCAAACTGTCGCCAACACTAAGTTTACAGAGAAATTTGTAAAATAGTTTTATTATCTTCTAAATAGATCGTATCATGGTATGGCCTTCATGGGACCATCTTAAGGGTAGATGAAAAGACATTTCACATTAATAAGAATGAATAAAAATAAAAAATAATGATGAATTGGGACTAAAATCAAGTACATTTTCTTATCAATTCATAAATTTTTAAATAAAACATTTTTGTCTTCTTCTTCTAAGTGATAAGAAATGATTACATGGCTTTGATCCTTAGGTTACAAATTAATCTAATACCTCTTATATTACACACTAATAATTTAATAATCCCTCCTCTAGGGTGGAATGCAAGGTTTTTTTCTTTTGTCTTTTTGTATGTGTCATTATTGAACCCTAAAATTTGATTCAGTTTTTAATAAGTATTTTGTTAAAGACATGCATTTTAATTGANTATATATTATAAGCATTAGAAATATATTATATATAATGCTATGGCTCCATCCCCAAATAACACCTACCCTACCAAGTTGTCCACATGTCCGCCATCAAGCTTGGGTCCTCCGAATGTGGTTATGGTCATCTCAGAATAGATAATGAGTCCTCATGCTCCCTTGCTGTTCTCCACTAGATCTTTTGCTACTTGCAACATTGTTCCCCCTACCATGCATCCTTGATGCTAGAACATAACACACTTGACACTAGGGATTTAGGCCCATGAGACGGATGAGTGTGTATTCGGAGCCTAGCATGTCCACACCGACAATGGAGTAGAACACAAGGTGTATGATCTTGTTCATATCTTATATCCATTTAGTGATTGCCTTGTTCGCTACCTTCATGCCCAATCATAGAGTGGTTGACACCATCAGATCCTGCCTTATGTCCAGAGATGGCTCATCATAAGAGCTAACTAAGGGATACTTCTTCAGCATCTCCTCTATCAGGAATATGTGCCTCTTCTTGATCTGAAACTTCTTACATATACGCTTAAACTTTTCCTTGATTTTGTTGAGGTGCTAAATTCAAGTGACCTTAAAGTACTAGTCAGGGTGGTCCCTCTATTTCATGACATGTGGGGGATTGGCTATGCCAATTGCAAGCATGCATGTCGATCCATCTGACCTCTGCTTCCTTTGGTACTCACCCAAGTCAATGGTGGAACCGGCATTGTTGTGGCCATTAGTAGCATCAACTGTTAAGGGAGCCAAAATTAGGAATAGAAGGTAAGCCATAGATTGGGGGCTAACTGATTATCATCAAACATACTGATCTACACAAGAGAGGAACTAAATTTACCCTCGAATCCATCAGCTAGCCATAAGCAAGCCTGGAAGCAGGCATCATAGCAATCTTGTGCATCAAAATCCTTGCCAAAGTGTGGATGAGCATGATGGCACAGAGACAAACAGCATTGTAGCTAGTGGTGCAAGCATCTCGTAGATTGATGTAGAAGCATGCGACATCGAAGGAGGTTGTTGGTGGTGTTGCTGTTGTTGTTGCAAAGGAGAGTGAGGCAATGGCAACGATAAGTGCAGAAATGGTGGATGCGGCAAGGAATAAAGATAGCAAGGAATGATGTGATCAAGGTAGTAATGACAACCTGCATGGTAGTGGCACATGTAGTAGCAATGAAGTGCAATAGCAACGTTTGCCATCTCTAGATTTATGGCTATCATCAGCATATTCGCTGTAACTACCTTTGCAAGATGCATGGCCGATGATGCCACTAGCCATGATGATGAGGTGCTTCAGGATTGATGTGGAAGTTGCTCCTAATGTTAACATGGGCTCAGAAAGGATTGGTTAGAAAACATAGATGATAGACACATGGAGTATCATCAATGTCTCTTTTTCCACTCCAACCCAATCCCATGCCAATCCAAGATATCAAGGATACAAACTTAGTAGTGGTACCGATTATAACGAATTTGTATTAGGTCTTGAAATACCCATATATTATTAACATGATTATTTTTGTAACATTGTTATAGTATAAATACTTCTTCAAACTTTGTATCTTTTGTGCAATCCAAGGTGTGAAACCCCAAGGCCACCAAGTGCATTTTATGGGGCATCTTTTGTGCAACTTGGGGTGTGCAACCCAATGGGCACAAAATGGGAACCTAGGATTAATACCCAATCAAAAACCATATCATATTGAAATCAGTTTTCTTTAAGGAATTGTAACATGATGATTTTTTGAGCTTTGTGCCTACTAAAGACCATTAGAGTCCATTGTTAAGTTGTCGAGGTTGTTACACTATGGAAATAGCAAGGTAGAATCACAAATTAGTTGAAGTCTCCCTTGTAATCTTCATAATTTATGCATGTATTCATGACTTCAATTTAATTTAATCATTAATCTTTATTCTTGAACTTTTAATTAGAATTTAAGGTGAAAATTTATGATTTTACTTATGAGTGACAATCATAAGTGTGGAATTTGTTTGGATTCAATTCTAATTATTTATTGTCTTGATGATTTCTTTTGACTTTTGAATCATTCCTTCATGGGATATGACTTGTGGATTTGTCACAGACAAGGTGATAATATCTACAATGAAAAAAAGAAAAATAAATTGTAAAGGTATCCAGCACTGAATTTTTCCTGGCTCATCATCCATCTTCATGATGCCTATACTTTGGCAAATGTGATTAGTCTTGTGCTTTAAAAGTGATTTTGTTAATAGATTTTCCAATTGATTATTTGATTCAACATGTAATGGCTTTATATTCCCTCATTTTCTTCTTGTTTTATACAGTAGTATTTGATATCAATATGTTTAGATTTTTTATGAAGAACATGTTAATTTGATAATTGCAACACTGATATATTATCACAAAAGAGCTATATAGAAACTTTAATATGAGAGAAAAGTTATATTATAAGCTTTTTTTAAGTAGATAATGTATTGAGTGCATTTTTCCATTGCTATAAGCTTTGCTTCACATGTTAACAAAATAACTAAAATTTGTTTCTTGATTTTCTAATATATGGAATTTTTTCATAGAAAATAATGACTCTAGCTGTTGATTTTCTATTATTATTGTTCCCTCCCTAATTTCCATTTGAATATTCATGAAATTATCCATCACATTTTATGTAGTTTAATCCATAATTAAAAGTTTCCTTTATGTATTTTAAAACATGGGTTACAATCTCAATATAATATTATCTTGGCTCTTGTATAAATTGAGAGAGATATGAAGTGAAAATTATAAATTAAGTTTAGTTTTTCAAAGAAAATAGAGGGATCCAATCATGGATATATATATATATATATATATATCACTGCATCAACTTTTGGAGTATGATCCTTGACCTTGAGATTTATGTTGTGAGGTAAAGTTGTGTTGGTTGAATTTTCTCTTATATTAAATTTTTTTTCAATATGGAGGCTACATATTTGCTTTGATGGACATTGGTACCTTGAAAATATTTTGGTTCTTCAAGACCTTTCTTCTTAAATTCATTTTTCACTATTTGAGATCTCTATGTGATTCCTTGGATAACCTTTACCTTTTCTAAATTAACCTTAATGCCTTAATCTAAAATCTTTTGCTCCTAGATGATGCCTTCCTAGATCATGAGCTTACTCTTCTATCAATTTAGATTAAATTTTGACTTCACACACCTCTTTAACACCTGTTCTAATTAGTCTAAGACTTCTTCATCTAGGTGTTGATGAAGTGTGAAATTATTTAAGGTTGCAATAACTAATCAAACTTTATGAAGTATTAATGAATTTATTTTACAAGAAGTCATGGTATTACAACATGAATCATGGTCACTATACCATGATTTTACCATAAGTCATGGTATTACAGCACAAGTTGGCCATGGGTTGTGATGGCTAGAAACAAAGAGAAAATATAAACTGAGTGATGAGTGGCAAGTACCCCCTATGTCCAAACATACAAATCACAAGTGTTCATAAATGATCTAGTTGAATTCCATGGATGGGACTAGCTGTGGCACCTATATCATTATGTCTTGATCACAGTTTGCTATCTTCCCACTTGGACTAGTGGTAGCTTTGTCACATATAGTTTAGTCCAAAGTGAGGCACATGATAATTGATGTTATTGTGGACTTATGCTACTCCTAACAATAATAGAGAAATTAATTATTTAACCTAATTAATAACCAAATGTAAAGGATAAACTAGCCTACATGCGATGAGTATCCATTCCTAACCTTCTGTACATGCCTTGGACTTCATGAAACTACTATTGGGATTACCAAGCATACCATTACTGGGCATACTAAACGATAATACTACTCATTTTGCTTAATGACAAAAATAATAAAGAGAAATAAATGGTAAACATTAACTAAGGATAAAAGTAACCATTTGAGTAATTAACAATAATAAAGCTAAGTGGAAGTTGCAATGATGGAAGTAATCTCGATCTTTATTGCCAAACATGTAACGTGTCTAAGTACATCACATTTGAATAAGGATATCACACAGTCACTTAACATCACACTATGGGCATGCACTAGAAACAAACTAACACCTATCTACTCCCTTATATATGTCTACATCTATATCCAAACTATGCATCCAAGTGTTATATTTATAGGCTAACATGGATGAGGTGATATTACATCCCTGGCATTAGAGGTTGTGCCCCAATATTGGATACCTAATAACTCAGCTTCAATATCAGATATCCAATATCAGAGCCTGACCAAAACATGACTCATCATACCTCCACAACTGAATGAAAACTCATCCTTGAGTTAAAAAAAATGAGGAACAAGTATTTATAAAATATTGGGAAGGTATGGGATTATTTACTAACTCTAACAGACACACAAACTGACAATTTCATGTCATACTGGTGTCTTATAAAAAATGGACATGACATGACAAAACAAAAAAATTAGGGAAGCTATGTAGTTCCCAGAGGCAGTGGCTCTTCCATTGGCTAGTTCCCTTTATCGTCAAGGTTCTGAAATTTGTAACAATTCAGGAGTGCCTACAACTTCTCCTTCTCCTCCTCCATTCTTGGGTCATGCATCATCTAGGTTGATGATCCAATGTGTGCTAGAGCTGGTACATCCCATGGACATGGTAGCTATGAGAACATCTAAGTGGCTTTCCCATACCACATTGCAAATTATCTCAATTCCTCCTCAAAATCCCTAGCCTTTTCTCTCAATTCATGATAATCTATTAGTCTCATGGCCAATTCTAAAGCTACATCTCTTTGCCCATGGTAGCAAGCCTTAATTGTTTCTAGTTTCAAGTTTGCCATGTGAAGTTTTTGTAGAACAACTTTTCTATTTGCAAACTCCTTCTCGTATAAAGCATAAGTGGTTGCTACTTGTTGTTCTAGTTCATTTCTAGGTTGACCTAATGTTAACATGGCCAAGTTAGCATAACAAAGGTTAGCTAATACCATGTACTCCTTCAAATTCTCAATCTGCAAATCCTTATTTTTCACTTCTGCTTGGTGGACTAGGGCATAGCTATCTAGGATGGTCTATCATTCAAGATTCTGCACTAACATAGAACTGATGCAAGCCTTTGCCATCTAGATTTCTTTCTCATTGATTTTCTTGTATATGCTGATCTAGTCCCAAAAGTGCTCTTTCAACTTCTCATGCTTTTTAGCCTCATTCTAAAAAGTACCTATCTTAATTGCATACTTCTGGCATATGGTGCATACATCCTTCATTGAGAGGGTTTAGTTCTCTCTAGCCAATCTACTTATGTCTTGGTTGATCCTCACTAGTTGCTTCCTCAACTAGTAGATGCTCTCTCCCTAGATGTTTTTCTGCTTCTTGATGGTGGTCAACCTTGTGTTGCTAGAAACAAGCTACTTGGTTTTTTCCTAAGAAGTGGTTAGTGCCTTCACATGAACAAATGTTGGTGCTTTGGTGACTAAGGCATTCCAAACTACTTTCTTCCTCTCCTGTTCAACCACTTTATTCTACTCAATCAATTAGCCTAGTTACTCTATTCGGGACTACTCCAACTGGTCAAGCAAAATGAATTGGAAAGGATTCCTTTTTTTGGTCCTCAAGGTAATGAGCTCTTGTTACAATCAGTGTACATCTACTTCTGCATGCTCTGCCCTAATCTCTACCATGACTAATTTTCCTTTGATGGCTATGAGATCAGATTGAACTATAGTGACATCACTGGGAATGTCAAAGAGGGTTGTCATGACCTGCCCAATCTACAATAATCTATCGAGTACATCCTCATGAGCCACAGGAGTCATCGAGGTCCCAGCTAACATCTATTCATCTCTGGTTCTAGTTAAGTTCACCAGGGACACAACAAGCACATTAAAGGATTCTTTAATGTGGCCTATTATAACTTCTACTTGACCTATCACATCTTAGTGCTACATGACCATAACTATGGCACCTTCTCTAGTTTCAAGCACCACTTGGAAAGATGTGGCATTCCCAAAGATTTGTTGTGACCACTAGGTTTTTCCTCCTAATTGCAAAGAAATGAGCTAAAACTGTAGGTTGAAGGACATCATTAATGACTTGGAAGAGGTTGGATTTGTCCTTGCTTCCCCAACTAAGAGTTTTAGCAATTTTCTACAAATGGCTCATTGAGGGTCTATAATCCTACGATAGTGGTGGTGGGACTTGCTGCTCTTTCTATTTCTCTAGTTCTTGCTCTTGCTCCTTCTCTAGTTCTTATTCTTGCTCCTTCTCTAGTTCTTATTCTTGCTCTATCATGATCTTTCCTTGGTGTTGCAGGTTTAAGCAACTCAGAAAATGAAGCATTTTGGACCCTCCTAGGAATGTCATTAGTGAAACTCAGGATTCTGACTCACTTTCACAACTTCCTAATGAAGCAAGAAAATGGAAATGTTAGCTTCCTAGCCTTTCTTTCCTCGAACCGCTATTGAATCTCCATGAAGTATAGTTGGGCAACGTTGGTGTTGTATTTACCCATCAAGATTGCACTTCATCTATCAGCGTAGGTTGATATCCTATTCAGCCATTTAGTGGGGAAGAGATGGCATGTACCAATTTTGAAGTAAATTCTCTCCTTTAGAGTTAGCTCATTGTATATTTTGTCTTCTTTATTATATGTCCATTTTATCCATAGCTTCCTTGTTTCTACATCATATCTTATGGATAGGTTTGCTACTTTGGCCCCCACATTGGGTATGTTTAGACCTTCTACAATGGCCTTAATTGAGTAAGAAATAGAGATTCCACCAATGTTGATGGTGGCACCCTCCTCTTTATTGTGCTGGAATTGGAACATTTCACTAAGGTACCATTCACCACTCTTAGAAAGGATGTGCCATAAAGGTGATGCTTGAAGTTGATTTCTAACTACCTTGGGAACAAATTCCATGAATGGTCTGAAGTTCATTTTCATGATGACCATGGTCAACATGAATTGCTCCTAGATGGCTTGGAGGCATTCTTGGAAAAATGTGAGGCATTGTCCTTATGCTTGAGCCTATGGTCCTGCAATCTCCACTTAGACCAACTACCCTATACCAAGGGCCTCTTTATGAATGCTAAATGATTGGTCCTCCTATTTTTCATGCTCAAATGGTGGGCCTTGTTCTCCTAGTCAGCCTCTACCACCCGTCAGGCATTTGCTTCCACCCTATGAAGGTCCTTCTTGTCCTCCTCTTTTTGGGACCATCTATAATTAATCAAGGATTCTAGGTTACTAAGGTGTTTTTCATTTATCATCAATAGGTTTATACTTTACTCATGTCCTTAGTTTCATTAAGTTCTTGATTCATGTGATTGCAAGGTTAGAAAAATTTCAAGAAAAATGCCCAAAAAGTATTAACTTCTTTTATAACCCTTCATAATTGACTTCTTTTCCCTTATGTATGGCTTATAATAATGGTTATGATTCCTCAAGGGTGTTAATTAAAGGTTCTAGCATGCATATAACTAATTGTTCATTAAAAGCTTAAGTTTTTCAACCTTCTTACCCTTATAATACCTTCCAGGCGATAGCAAATTTGAAAAATTGGCACAAATTTTCCACACAAGCACCCTCCATGGCCCCACACACACACACACACCCTCCCCAAAGAAAAAACTAAATTGAACACTCTAGGATCAAATAGGTTCAAAAACCATGGAAATTGAAGCAGTATGAAGCTAGATATCGTGTATGGAAGTTGCATGCAGAGAGCTCTTTGTTGAGAGAGAAAATGGCAAAAACTCCATTATCTACAATTGATGAAAGTAATTTCTAAATAATTGCAAAGGCCTTATTTATAGTTTTTGTGGACCCTATATTGAGTAGCCAATATCAACTCCCCTCAGATATCGGGTCCCAATATTGAAGGCCTCAGATTTGCATTTCATGGGGAATTTAGTATGGAAAATGATGCTTTGTGATTGTTTGGAAGGTTTCATGTAGAGTCCAAAGTTCTAGGATAAGTGAGAATAAATATTTGGGCACTAGTAATGTTGGAAAACAAAATCACAAGAAATAAAAGCTTTGAAAGATGTAAGAAAAGGATATTAAATCCATGATATAGAACAAATATGTTGTATGATAAGGGAAGATTTTGAAATTGACATTTATGCACTTGGAAGGTTCAAGATTATGCAATTGTGTTAGAAAAGTACAAGTTACAATAGTTATACAAGTGGATCCTTCCCAAAGCAAGCTCCAACCCTTAATGCCCTTGTATAACCACACCTAAAAATTCCTATAGGCACCAAAGGAGTTGAATGCAACACAAACCTATTTTAGCAAAGCACACATGTTAGAACCACCAATTTGAGAAAATAACTATATGTTACACAAAATCATAAGTTCTGATCATACGATAGTGAGATGAGATGAATTTTAAAAAGGATTGTAGAAATTGGGACATGAGGTGCCTAACCATAAGCATAATGTATCCTTGTGTGTTATTAATGGTTAAAGTAATCATTAGCCCTTCTTTCCAAGATTCAAACCAATTCTAAACCACAATTTAGTGACATCGAATTGTTTGATCTCTTGGATTTACAACCATAAGACTACCACCATTGCAAGGAGTATCATCACTTGGCATTTTGTCCAAGGGAGGAGTTTATTCATGGCACTTCTTTTGTTTCTAATTTTTGAGAAGCTACTAACCTTTAGGAATTGGTAACATTTCTTTCTAGTTGCACCCTCAAAAATTTATTATGCACTCTTTTATTTTATTTTTATCTATGTCAACTTTACCAAAAGATAACCATCAAGCATGGATGACAGGTCTTTCTAGTGACATGGTAACACAACACTTATTTTACTCTTGCTCCCATTTTTCATTAAATCTACAAGGATATAATTACAACATTAGCAATATGATAGAACATATAGAAGTGGTCAAAGAGATTCCACAAGTTCCCTTAATGTCACATCCTTCACATTCCCCCTTGGTTCTTCACTTTTTTGTCCAAGCATAATGATTACGAGTCTATTCTTAGTTAGATGATGGAAAAGAATATCATTATGACCATGGTAAGAACTTCTTATTAATGGGATGGATGGATGGATGATGTGGCCTCACTATCTAGATAATCAATCCCTCATGACTTTGACAACATAGAGAAAACCTCATCTCATTAGGCTACATCTTGTCATTTTATTCACAATCAAGATTATTGACAAAGGAAATGAAAACAAAGTGTGGAAAACGTTGAAAAGGATGGGTAAATTTTATATCATGAAATGAGAAAATGATAAAAAATTGTAAAACAAAAATATGAAAAACACTTATTAATACTTGATTTTAGGATGGGGCGTCTACCCCATGACTAAGCTTTTGACCATGATAAGAATTAATAAGTCGGTAGGTAGGCTTCATGCATTTGTGAAATAGTGTTAGACTTTCATTTTCAAGCCACTGGGTGTCTTCTGGTTTATTGGTGACTACGTAGACAGGTTGTTGCTCACACACTTGGTTTTGAAACGTATGGTGGGTTAGAATAGGAGTTGTGATAACTTTATGGACGTCTGGCCCATGACTGCATCCTTTATCATGATTAGTGATGCATGGATTCTTTTGTCTCTCCATAGTTCTAGATTCATCATTTCTATTAGGTGTTAGAGTAACAATGGATGATGACCTTTACATAGGATTCGAGGATATTGGTTGTGAGAGGAAGGATGTTGCACCTAATTGGCATTGTGCTGGTTTGGATGACTTAGTAGGTCCATGAGTGTTATGCTCATGGGTGGAAACCATCCTAAAGAAAGGGCATTTCTGAGATTGTGGTGTAGATCTATTGGAATTATCATTTCCATGTATGTTCGTAGCACAAGTGGCATTCTTTTGTTGATGTTGTGGTGCTGAACCTTCCTATGTTGCTGGTTGTGACATGTGATGAAGGTAAGTATGAGAATATTGAGGATATGATGGATAGTGAGAGGTGTGAGATGATGATCTCATAGAAGATGTTGCGGGTTGATGATATTTAAGAGAGTTAGGGAAACAAGTTGTTGAACGTAGTATCTAGATGGATCCAGTTGACAATAAGGGTAGTGCTGGTTTGATGATGATGATGGCCTGCCCCATGACTATAGATTTTGCCATCATGGTTGATGATAGTGTTGATGTTGGTGAGAAGTCCCACTAGGATAGTACAATTGATTGTTGGGCTATCTATAATTACCTTGTGAGAAAGGTAATTTCCTAGGCATTTACTTTTGTATGAACTTGAGATTCAATGCAAAAGCCCAATACTCATGTAGATGTAACATGACTAGGCAATGGTCCTTCAGATAGTCATATAGGTAGATGTCACATCCATCATCTTCTTTGGTGGTTGAGTCTATAGCTTCTTCTTCTACAACCATTTCCCCTTTTTTCCAATAGTATTCTTACCTATCTCTTGGTCCCTTTTCCTCCTTTTTTTTTGATCACTTAATTTGTTTTGCATTACTCTCTCCTCTACTGTTTCTATGCAAGTTGTAACTTTCTCATTTATCCATTCTAACATCTTATCTAGCCTTTCTTGAAGTTCTGCAATAGACTATTTGCATTGGCAAGGTTTGTTATGAAATCACCTCATGAAGAGTTGCTTCTTTTTCCTTATCATAGGAATGAATCCTCTTCTTTTGAAGAGTTGGGTCCCAATGATATTCCTCAACATTCTCTTGTTTACATAGCTCTCCTTCTTCTTTTGCCACCCACTCGATTAGCCTTTGTATCTGATGGACTTTTAATTCATATAACTGACCTTGGCCATAAATCCCAAGGGTCTCTCTCATTTGACTACGAAGCCCATCCATGATGTAGAAAAGTTGCTCTTCTTGAGAAAAACTATGGCCTAGACATCTATACAGTAGAGAATAGTATCTATCTAGGGCCATATCCAAGGGTTCATGTTGTTCATGTTTCCATCCTTGGATTCGTTTCCTTAGGTTGGACACCCTTGCATAGGTTTGGTATTTCTTATTGAAGAGTTCTAGCATTACAAACCACCAATGGATTGAATTAGGTTTCAAAGATATATACCACACTTCAGCTTTGTCTATTAGTGTCCTAAGAAAGAGCTTAAGCTTTCGTCACTCACTTTTAATGTTTTGTAACAAGTAAGCATCATGGAAGGCTTTTAAATGATGTTGTGAATTAGAATTATAGCCTCCTAGAAATTTAGGGATGTTATTCATATCAAGCCTTTTGATGCAAATTTTCCTTCAATGCTTGTGGGGTATTTTAACTACCTCTGTAATCTACGTCATGCTCTTAGTGGCTAATAAGAGTTCACCAACATTAGACATGTCGTGGTAAAAATTTTTATTTCTATTTGTCTAATTATGATGATCCTATCTATGCTCATTTTGATGTCTTTGATTTTACCCTTGGTTTCGATTTCTTTCTTTATCTTGACCCCATAGTGGAGCTCTATCTTTATACCTATGTTCATCTTCATTAGAACTAGATGTTGAAGAGGAAGATGAAGATGAGGAACTAGGAGAATCACCATGGCTTCTATAGTTCTCCCCATGGTCCCTTGATTTATCTTTATTAGGTTTTGAGGAGGTCCTAGGCCTTGTGGTGCTTCCTAATCTAGGACTTACTCCATATCCCGTAGGATTGTCTACCTTATGTGAATGTAGTGCTTGAGTGTAGTAAGGATGGTCATGAACATATGAAACCCTTGCATGAGGTTGGTCACTTTAATTTTCTTTAATATATATCTCATTAGTTCTCTAATGAATGTTCTCTTCATACGATGCATTATCACTTCCATGTGAAAGAGACATTATTGTTAGTTAATGATGTGTGTGACTTAATATTTCTTGAAAGATAAATCATTAATGCATTTACAGTGATCATGTATAATATAACTAATTTAGATAACTAGCATCATCCACGACAACGATGCCAATGATGAGTAGCAAGTACCTCCTAAACCCAACCATATGAATCACAAGCATTCATGCATGATCTGGTCAAATTCTGTGGATGGGACTAGTTGTGGCATCTAGATATGTCTTGCTCGCAATTCATTGTCTTCCCACTTGGACCAGCGGTAGCTTTGTTACATATGGCTTAGTCCAAATTGAGGCATATGATAATTGATGTTATTATAGCCTTATGCTACTCCTAATGATAATAGAAAAATTAATTATTTAATCTAATTAACAATGAAAAGTAAAGTCTAAACTAGCCTACATGCGATGAGGATCTATTCCTAACCTTTCATACACTTCTTGGATATTGTGCAACTATTGCTAGGATTACCAAGCATACTGTTACTGGGTGTACCAAACAATAACACTACTATGTTACCAAGTAATTACACTTAAGCACTCATGATTAGTCATACTCATTCCACTTGATGTTAAAAACAATAAAGAGCAATAAATGATAAACATTAACTACAGAAAACATAAGTATTTGAGTAATTAGCAATAATAAAGCTTAGTGGATGCTACAATGATGGAATTAATCTCAATCTTTATTTCCAAACATGTAAGGTGTCCAAGTACATCACATTCGAATAAGGATTTCGTACAATCACTTAACATCACACTATGGGCATGCACTGAAAACAAACTAACACCTATCTACTCCCTTCTCTATGTTTACATCTATATCCAAATTGTGCACCCAAGTGTTATATTTATAGGCTATCACAAATCAGGTGATATCAAATCCCCAAAATTAGAGGTTGTGCCCCGATATCGAATACCTAATAATGTGGCTCTAAAGCCCTACCAAAACATGACTCATCACTAAGGGTACCACAAGTGGATCATAAGTCATGATCATATTCTAGAGCTTTTCATAATCACACCACAAGTCATGACGAATTTACCTTATCACTATAATTTACCATGGTATTACCATGAGTCATGATTAATAATTTGGAGCAACTACGAGTCATGGTTGATACCACAAGTTGACCATGAGACATAGTGATTCAACACAAGCTAACCATAAGTTTTGGTATATGAAAAACTAATCTTTGAGGTACTATAAGTCATGGTAAAGTCATAATTTATTTACCTGCATAAACACAACTTGACCATGAGTCATGATCAATTTGAAAATCTTGAAAGTCTTGATATTGTGACCTAAAATTTTGATGATCTTTATATGGATGGATTTACCTTGAGAAGAGGAATAACCTAGCATTGAAATAATTTTAATTAGATAAGAGAAAATCTCACAATAATATAAGTCATATAGGTAACTAATTAACTTCAACTTGAAATATGAAACTTTCTTAAATTTTAATTTACTTGAATATAACTTCACTAAGAATGATTTTTGACAAAGAACACTAATCTGTGAAATTATGAGTCTTATGAAGCTTTAATTTGAAAGAATTGAAGAATAATAATAAAATTACAATGGAGATAATGGGAATTAAAAGAAGAAGAAAATAGGTAATGAAGGAAATAAAAATTCGTATAGTTGTTTTATTACTTAGTTTTGTTAAATTTTACATCACCATATGGCCTTGATATTTATGCAAAAAACAAAGGGGTTATGCTAGGGGATAATGAAGAGCTAATCCCCACAAAAAAATGAATTAAATTAAGTAAATAATAATAATTTGGACCATTATTTAATACATTCACCTATTAATTCTAGAAAATAAAAAAAATGATTTGATATCTTTTGTTCCTTATCTTCATGATGAGTCAAAGATTACATTAGACACTAACTTTATCGGTCCCTCCTTTAGGGTATAACAGAATTGTCTTTTTCTTTTTTTCAAATATTCATACTGCTTATATTCTTACAAAGATGCTCATGCCTATAATACAAGAGGGATCTAGCAAATAAATCTACTAATTGATTATTGAAATTCACATGAATGGATTTAACGTTGTCATTGTTTACTTCTTGCTCGATGAAATAGTATTTTATATTAATATGCTTTGACTTTTGTGGAAAACATGGTTATTGAAAAGTTGAATGGCTAAAGTAATTTCACATTATAAATCAATAGGTAGGTCAACTTGAAATTAAAGATGTGTTACTAATTTTTTTATCAAAAGTGTGCGTTGGATGCACTTAGCCATGATGATAAATTCTAATTTACAAGTAGAAAGATTGATAAAAAAAAATTTATTAATTTTATAGTAGATGGGATTCCTTCCATGAAAAATGATGGTTCTTGAAGTTGATTTTCTATTGTCATGAACTCCTCTCCAATCGGCATTTGAATAGGCACAAAATTTTCCATCTTCTTTTATATATGATATTACATAATTAATAGTATCTTTTATATATGATATTACATAATTAATAGTATCTTTCACATATTTCAAAACGTGGATAAGAACCTTTAGATGAGATTCTCTTAGCTCTTACATGAAGCATGATAAAAGTGAAGTCATTAATGATAAATTTGTTTTTATCATGTTTGAAATAAAGAGTTGGTTGAAAATGCATAAAGCATAGTTTTTCTTTATGAAAAAGCCATAATCCAATGAAACCATGTTGTGCTTGTTTTAACCCATAAAAGGCTTCATTTATTTTGAAAACTTTAATTTCCATTCCTTTTATGATGTATCATTCTAGTTGATGAACATATACTTCTTCATTTATGTACCCATTTAGAAAGGTAGAGTTCACATCCATTTGATAGAGTTTTAAATTGTTATAAGCAAAAATTAAAAGTATGAGTTTAACAATTTCAAACCTTACCAGTGATGTAAATATTTCTTCATAGTCTATACATTTCTTTTGTCTGAAGCTTCTTATGACTAATCTTACTTTGTATTTAGTAATTTCTCTTTTTCTATTGATTTTTTTGGATAGCCATTTACAATCTATGATTTTCTTTCCTTTTGGCTTATCTACTAGTTTCCATGTGTTATTTTTTTAGAATAGCTTTATATCCTTCATCCATGAAATTCTTCTATTCTTTAATTTTAAAGCTTCTTCTATAATTGAAGGTTCTTAACTAAGTGCTAGGTAGGTGATGTTATCAATAGCTTTTGTATTTAGTTCTTCTTTTAAATTTGTTATTAAGTATTTGATTTTGGAAATGATTTTTCTCTTTCCAAACATTTTCCTTGGTTTTAGACTAATTTTTCTATTTTTCATGATGAAAGTTTGTTGTTTCAAAATCATCTTCTAGGAAAAATACATCTCTTAAGGAATACCATTTGTATGTAATAGGATCATAACATTTATATCCTCTAGTTTGAGCATCACAACAAAGGCAGATGCTTTTTTTCCTCTTTCATCAAATTTATTTGTGAATTGCTTTACAATTTTCACATAACAATGATAACCAAATGTTCTCATGTATGGTATGTTAGGAAGCTTGCTCTTGAAGAGCTCATATGACATTTTATCTTTATTACTATTGCTAATAACTCTATTTGATATGTAGGAAACTATGGATATTTCCATACTCCAATAGACATTTGATAATTTTGCATGTTAAGAGGACAACTCATCATGTTTTAAAGTATTCTATTCTTTCTTTCTACTACTTCATTAGGTTGAGGGTTGTATTCACATGTGGTTTGGTGAAAAATGTCATTTCTTATGCAAAATTCTTCAAATATTTTATTGAGGAATTATCCTCCTATATCTATTCTTATTTCTTGCATCATCATATTCTTGGAGTTTTTCATAAGATTGAAGAAATTTTCAAATTTTTTAAGCATCTCATCTTTGATTCTTAAGTTGTATGTCCATGTGATTCTCGAGTACTCATCTATCATGATAAAAATAATAATTTTCTTCCCCTATGGAAGTGTTAGGCATAGGTTCAAGAGGTTCCTTCATTTTATGCATAGGATCAGTATGAGGTGAGCTAGTATGTTTCCCTTGGATACATATTTCACATTTTTCTTTGGGATTTCCTTAATTTTAATACCAAGAGATCTATTGACCTTTGTTATTTTTTCAATTTTGAGGTAAGATGTGTACCCCAAGTCTTTTATGCCAAGTTTTTTCTTCCTAGAATTTTCTTGAGGTAATGAGGTTATTGGAATCTTCTTGGATTTTAGTCATTTAAATAATGTTTTTGATATATTATTTCAATTTTTGGTGAGATTAATAAGTTTTTCCTTGAGATTAAAATGATCACAATTTAGATAGTGGATTATGTTGTTGAAGGCATGTGTTCTGAAGATTTCTTGCCCATCTAATCTTGAAGCTATGCATCAATTATTTCTAAAATTTACATTGATGTCTTTTTCTACCATTTTTCCAACTAATAGGAGGGAATTAGATAAGCTTGAAATAAAAAAATTTCTTGATAGAGAATATTTTGTTATTTAGAATTTTTACAATAAAATCTCCTATTCCTTCTATGTTGAGGTAATTACCATCTTCTATTATTTTATGTTTTCAAACTTGTGGGGTTTTTAGTTAAGCAAGTAGTCTTTGTAATATGTCATGTGAATTGAACATCCACTACCCATAATTCAAGAATTTTGCTTAACAATATTTATTGAATTATTTTCTTTAGAGGATGTTTTCTTCCTTGATTGTGCTCTTTTCCTTCTACTCTTATTGTTGTTAGAATTCTTCAAAGTCCATTCTTGCCTAGTAATCTTCAATGATGTGTTCTCTTTTTTTGCAAAATTAAAGAAATGGGATGGATGAGTTGTTGTAGTTACTTTGATTGTAATTCCACCTTTCTCGTGCCTATTCTATTTATCCTATTGGTTGGAATTTTTTATTCTTATTTTAATTCTTTGAATTATTCTCATCATTATGGGGTTTTGTGTTTCTGAAATTATTTGGTTTTACCTTCCTCTGTGAACATGCATCCTCTTCCTCTTTGATTTGATACATAATCTTGTTCATATGTATTATGGTTTCTTCTAGCATTCACAATTTGAAGATTTCTAATCCAAGTGACCAATCAATGAATGCTTCAGATGTTAAGATCTTTTGATAATATGATATTTTCCTACCTTGAAGAGTAGCCATGACCATACTCATCAATTGTTATAATACTAATGTACATTCTTGTGAAGAAGTTCTTAATGTCTTCATGTGGTAAGATCTAAAAGGAATCAAATTCTTATTTAATGTTACCTTTATATTCTAATTGAAGTGTGTTTCATATTTCTTTGAAAATTTGGTACAATGTAAGTCTTAAAGACATGACATTGGAAACACTAGGAAGAAGCATTAAAATGATCAAGTCACTCTTCTTTTCATTCTTCTAATAATCTCTTATTTGAGTTCTTGTCAATTTTGAATGATTTTCCATTAATCATTATGTTTTAGAATTCCTTGCATGAGTCTAGTACATAAGTATGAATTCCTATGTTCAATTAAAATTATTGAGTATTTTCAAATATCTTTGACACTCATTGTAAAATAATTCTGAAGAATTTTGGCTCTAATACCAAGTGTAGGTGTTGATGAAGAAGTGTGAAATTATTTGAGGTTATAATAAATGATTAAAATTTATGAAATTTTTAGGAATTTATTTAATCACTAGTCATGATATTACAATACAAGCCATGATTATTATATTACAAATTTATCATGAGTTATGGTACTATAGCATGAGTTGACCACAATTCATGATGGCAAGAAATAGAAATAAAATATAAATGAAGGATACCACAAGTGGACCATGAGCTTTAATAAGTGGTGGTCAAATTCTAAAGCTTTCCACAATCACACCATGAGTCATGGTGAATTTATCTTATCGCTGGAATTTAACATGATGTAACTACAAGTCATAATTAATAATATGGAGTAACCATGAGTTGTGATTAACATCATGACTTGATCATAAATTGTGATGATTTACAATGAGCTAACCAAGAGATGTGGTGAACTTATGATTAATTTACTTGCAATACCACAACTTGACCACGAATCATCTTTAATCTAAAAAACTTATAAATCTTAACATTATGAACTTGGATTTTGATTATCTTTATATGGATGGATTTTCCTTAAGAATATGAATAACCTAGGATTGAAATTCTTCTAATTGAATGAGAAAAAAGCTTGCAATAATATAAGTCATGTAGGTGATTATTTAACTTCAATTTGAAATATGAAAATTTCTTCAATTTTGATTTAGCTCAATATATGTTTACTAAGAATGATTTGTGATGAAGAACATTGATCTATGAAATTATGAGAGAGCCTTATGCAACTTCATTTTGAATGAATTGAAGAATGGTAATCAAAATAAAATGGAGATAATGGAAATTGAGAAGAGAAGAAAACAGATAATGAAGAGAATAAAAATACATACAACTACTTTATTGCTTAGTTTTGTGAAAGTTTGCATTATCATATGGGCTTGGTATTTATGCAAAACATAAAGGGACCATGCTAGGGGATAATGCAGAGATAATCCCCATTAAAAATAATGAATAAAATTAAAGAAAATAAAAATAATTAGAGCCATTATTTAATACATCCATCCATCAATTCAAGAAAATATAAAATATATATTTGATATCTTCTAATCCTTATATTCATGATGAATCAAAGATTGCATTGGATACTAATTTTATTAGCTCAAGTCAAAGCCATATGTGGAGAAGTCATTCATGAAGACTTCAATACCATTTCTAATCTACCTATAGAATATGCTTAAGACCAAGTATTGGAAAGCAACAGGTACTCTACATAACCTAAAAGACATCTTCTTATATGCAAAAGTTCTTTAAGGACTCATGAATGAGGTTTTGGCTTGATCTTCTAGTGTAATTTGAATTTGGTTATATCTACTATAACCTTTTAAAGAGCTATAATACTAGTGGTATACAGTTGCATCTAACACCTAGTCAACAAATGGCAATGAAAAGTGATCCTTAAATGTTACCATTTTCGATAATCTATAATCAATTTAGATTCATCATTGACCTTCTTTCTTAAGCATAATTCCTAGTAGACTTACCCACTCATTATCTATGGTAGGGTAGCTAAACCTAGCTCTCATGAGATTTTCAATTTTCCTTTTATCTTTTAACTACTTTAGTTTTGAATTCAACCTACACTATGGTTAGTGCTTGGACTTTACTGTACGATCTATGCATATGTGGTATTGGCATATACACAAATCGATTTCAATAATCTTATCATAGGACCTTGTAAAGACTATGGATCATTTATTCATAACTTCTAGCAGCTTATTCTTTTATTCTTCTATTAGCTCAACATTGATTATTATTGGTTTTTCATTCTAAAGAAAAACTTATTCTAGTAGTCTCAATAATATCTTTACTTCTATTAGCTCTAGCACAGGTTCAATCTTCAACTTCCTCTAATTAGTATCTTCTTTAACTACACTTACATTACTTTGAAGAGATGCTACTTTATTTATCTAGCTCCACAAAATATGAGCTAGTGAGTGCTTTTGTTGGTTCAATGTACATCTTGAATTTAGAACTTTTATCTAATGTTAGTCACTGAGTGTCTTCTTATTTTGTGGCTTCTACATACAAACATGTTTGCATACTAATGAGACACGATATGCACAAGCCGCGATATCGCGTACGCAATATTGCGGCCGCCGCGATATTGCGTCACCTGCGATATCCCGTACGCAATATTGTGATCCGCCACCAAATCTATAAATAAGAGGCAACACTCCCCTCATTTCCAATCCTAGGCGTAAAGTAGCAAAGCTCTAGCAGATTGATCACCCCAGAGATAGAATATTTTCCATGTGCCTGCAGTAGGAGTCCCCCAAGTGAACAGTTCTTTATTCGAGCAGCTTTGTACCTGAACGCAAGTTGTGTACGGCAATAAAGACGAGCTTTGTGGATAAACCTTGCAGTGCATGGATAGGTNAGCATCTACGGATGTGTACGGCTAGTCAAGGAATCGGCTGCTTTTCACACTTAGGTTAGTTAAGTGCCTCAGTATGACCGCTTCGAGCACATGCGTTACGTGTGGTAATCCCAGTAACGATTAGCGTTTGGTAGCCACAGTTGCATAGTTCAAGGTGTGTACGGCAAGTGGGAACAGATGCTGATGCTAGAACTTAGTGTTGTAGTTAGAATTAGCTTTAGTCTCTCCACCCTTCACCGTTTAGCATAGGAGATAAATCTGTAAAATACCAAAAAAATCATATGCATCGAACTTACTTAACCATACACTGTGACAACAACAAGTAAGTCTGGGAAGATAACGAATGATTAACCCCAAGTGTTCCATGGGGCGTTTAGGCATTTAGTTTGTGGAGTTTGACCGGATTGCGCGTGCTACGCTCATTTCGTATGGTTGAGTGTAGGGGTACCTCGCCACTCATCATTGGCGCTGTTGTCGGGGACGAAGTGTTTTTATGCCAATTAGAACATTAGGAAACTTTTCACATCGTTGTAAGCTTTAACGAACCTTCTGGTTAATTAGTTAAATAAGAACATAAATAACGGTGAACAGCACACCATTAGAATGGCTTCTTCTCACAAAATTAACTCACCTAAGGATGATACAGAAGACAGTCAGCATCACATGCATAACCTAGACCAGCCATGTCCTAAACAATCTAAGGTCACATATACTCATCCT
>MNCI01008135.1:51707-65424 GCA_015680685.1 Gnetum montanum | reverse complement strand
GGTTCAGGGTGTGAACGGTAAGTGGGAATGGATGCTGATGCTAGGTTAATTAAGGCTTAGTTAGTTAGTTAAAGTTAGTTAATTAGCCTCTTCAACCCTTCACCTCACTAGCATAGGAGATAAAATAGAAAAGAGATAAAAATCATATACCTCAGACTTACTTAACCATACACCATGACAAATACAAGTATGTCTGGGAAGACAACGAATAATTAACCTTAAGTGTTTCATGAAGCATGTAGGCACTTAGTCTACGGAGTTCGACCGGATCATGTGTGTTACGCTCATATTCGTATGGTTGAGTGTAGGGGTACCTCACCACTCATCAGATAGTAACATTTATCTTTCTTGATAAGTATCCTTGAAAATAGCTTCAAATTCTGCCATTCATTTTCAATTCCCTACAAGACATAGGCATTATGGAAGGCTTACAAATAATGTTTTGAATTAGCATTGTAGGCTTATTTAAACTTAAGAAAGTTATTCACGTTTCACTATTTGATTTAATTATCCCTCTAATGTCCATTTAAATATACACTACCTCCCTTATATTGATCATTCTTCTTATAGCAAACAAGGGTTCATCATAGTCATCTTTGTTGTTATGGTTCCTATCATAATCATCTCTTCTTCGATGTTTCTACTATCTCATCATTCATATCTATGTCATATTTCTTGATCAAGTGCATCATCTATACCTACACCTCTAGGATGATTTCTTTGTTAATCTTTACCAGATTGTCTACCATTGCCCCTTCTTTCTTGATCATGTTCATCCTTGTTAGAGCTTGTTGATGATGAAGATAAGAATAAGGATGAGGAATAACTAGAAGAGTCATGCCAACATGCTCTCTTCCCATCACTCCTTTGGTTATCTCTAGTTAGCCTACTAGAAGCCTAGTCCTAAAGGTCTTCCTTATGTTGGGTCCTACTCTTTCTTTTTCTTAGTTATTAAACAACATTGAACATAACCATGGATTCATCATATCATCTGCATTGAAGGAAGGAGAATTTAGGTAATGTGATTTCCATATTAATAATTAGTATTCTCTTTTTCTAACTACCATGTCAATGGGATGGTGGCCTCCTTTCCCTTTGTAGCTTTATGGCATGCATTCATAAAATGATCTTTTTATAGTTGTGCTTTAGTGGGTTGATAGGACGTTGACATCTTATCAACCATCTTGTAATCACTAGAAATTACTTCAAGTTTACTCTTATCAATGCTATCATAAACATTGATAAAACTAAGTGATCATGTATCAACACAATATTACCTTCTAGGTTCCTTCATCGTAACTAATCATCCTAGTGAAAGATAAAGATCAAGTCTAGATAGTAAGGATCTAGATGTTGGTAGACAACTTTAACTTGATGGGATACCTCATCTCTATTCTTAACATATTTTTCATGTCCTCTTAATGAATCATTAGTAGTTGGGGAATTGGCCCTATAAGAAGAAGATATTTTTAGCTATAATATATGCTTGAATAAAATAATATTATTTTATCATGAATGATTCTAACTATCTAATCACTAGCACTAATCCTTTACAATGATACCAATTATGGGTAGCAAAGTAAATCCTATCCCAACCATATAAATCACAAGTGTTCATGAATGACCAAATATTTCATGGACTAGACTAGTGTGGTAATAGATAGTTAAGCACTTAATCACATATCATTGTCTTCCCAATTACACTTATGTTGCCTTAATGTATATAGTTAAGTGTGACTGAGGCATATGATATTGATTTTGTTGAGGCGATATTAAAATTTTATTAAAATATAAAAATTAATTCTAGAATTAGTCTAATGCAAAAGTTATAGGCTAAGTTATCCTAAATGATAAGCATATGTTCCTAGTTTATCGTATACATCTTGGACTCATGTAATCATTCCTAGGTTACCAATAATTACTACTGGGTGAACCAAGTAAGAGCACTATTGGGATTACTAGAAAACATACATTATGCTCAAAACCAATAATACTTATGTTGTTATAACTATTGTGTTTTCAATTATAAATCAATAATTAAATATGTAAAAAAGTAAATATTAAATTGAGTTTTATTTCAAATAAATTGCATTAAATGTAAATCTAAGCTAAGTCAAAGTGCTACAATGGACTAAAATAAGCTTAATCTCTATTTTCATTCATGCAATATATCTAGGTACATGACACTTAAATAAATATTTTGAACAATCATTTCAAACCATGCTACAGGTACTTGTTAACTATTCTAAGTGTTACAGGGAAAAACTACAACAACTTTGCTACAACTATAACCAAATGATACCATAAATATGGTTGGTTTGCATCTTTATATAGGCATTTATTGCCTCTAATGTAGTTGATCTTATGTTGATGCTTATTTATCAATGTAGTCAACTCAAGCTTATTCTTCAATATAAATGTCAAAAAAATCCTAATCTAAAATATTTATATCATAACAAGGGTCAAGAATCAAAAATACCTTACCCTCAAGTTGTTGTTGCTTCTTATCTTTCTTGTCCAAGTCTTCAATAGTAGGTTGGACTTCTTCATACAACCTAAATTTGTGACTGTGGTCTTTACCTCAGTCTCAAATGTGCCTTTCTTGGTACAACTAAAATTGTTTGTCATAGCATTTAATGTGTCATAGCCTCTCTTCAAATTTCTATGAATATTTTCCAAAGAAATATGCTTGACTTGGGACATTACAATGGTCATAAGTATGTTCTTCATAATTTTTCTAATAATGATAATATGTATTGTGTTTGAATTGACAACCTTAATACTAGTTAACAGAATTGACATTACTACAAAGATGGGGAACTACAAAGACATACATAAAACATATAGTATTACAGCTATGGTTATGATCAGGCTACCAAATTCAAATCTAGAAGTTTGACTACTTTGTAGCTTGGTAATGGAACAATAAAAGTTAACAATAGTAAATCATGCCTAACCACATTTTAGCTTCTAGAAGCTTACAAGTTATAGCAACTTCAATGATCCCAACTGAACAAAAGTTTAACACCCTCCTAACCCACCTAGGCTAAAAAGGCATTATGTAAATACCAAACCTAGAATAAGAGGTTTGAACCAATGATGCAAATTTAAAACAAAAACAACATACATGAGAAATAATGTAAGCATGGAAAATACATCTAACAAAATTGGAGAATATAAATATAAAAAAGTAAATCTTCAAACCATAACTTAACACTCATAATATAATATCTATCAAGAATAATCAAGGTACATAGCCATAATTCATAAAACATCCATAGAGAATAAATATCCATAACAACTAATACAAATAATTAATGGCATAAAAGCATCATGCTATAAATTAATAAATATCAACATTCTTGAACTAGTCCAATGATACCTATATCATGCAAACTTATCACCTCAAGGAAAAGAAGAATTATTATCCACTAAGTGAAAGACTTATATCACATTATTGTTCCAACTTGAGGACAAGCATCATGAAATTAAGAAATCGAGCATGAACAATATATCTACACAAAAAAATCAATATACAAGCACATATAGAAATTAATTGTAAACAAAGACTATCATAAATTTACAAGATCAAGATCCAACCCAAGAGCAACAATATCACATTCCTTCACCCACCATCACCAACACATCAAAAGAAGCTAGCACATATTGCAATCAATGTCAATATGTGAATCAAGTTGTTATGTATACTTAATACTAGTATTAATCATCATCAATCATATGCATATAGAATTTAAATTATTAGTCTCAACCAAATCCGGTGGTATTGAATAGTCCACCATCTTTACCAATATTAGTGCTACAGGCATCACATATTTCCTTAACATTCTAGAGAAATAACAAATACTAGCAAAGGTACAAACACTCACTCTCTTTTATAGGATGGGGCCTATGACAAGAGACACACTAATGCATCACAACGGGAGTTGTATAGTCACTCCAAGATATCCATTAATAACTAGTGCATACATTTCAATGCTAATTCTAAATATAATTAACCAACCATACATCACATGATCATGCATCATATAAGCACAATGATGGTTAGGAAGGTACAAAAACCTAGACCTACATAGTGCTAACATATGTCACCAATATGAAAGCATACGAAAATCATCAAAGACCTTCTTAAGTAACATAGATATCTAGCTATATAAAAAAACATATTCTAGCCTCAAAACATCTTAATACATTGAAATATCATATCATGATCTCACTGCCATCATACTATAAATTACAAAATCTACCATTGAACTAATTAAGACCTCACCACAAGGTGACCATGAGTACATATTCAACTTTTATATCTCATGGCAATCTAATCACAAGTTCACCACAAAACCTCATTCATCATCATCACTTAACTCTGACTTAATCATTAAGATGCTAGGACCTGTAAAAATCCTAAATGTAAGTCCTAGTTTCTTCATGACATACACTAACCATTGTGACTCCGTCACTAGTCCATATTATTATCAGTATTTTTTGTGATCTAATTATAATCCACAATGAACTTGTAATGGCCACATGTTGTTCATTTTCTACTATCTAATGAAACAATTCAATTTATCCGTTCACCTTGTAATCTTGATGCCTCAAAGCATGAATCTATAGAACTTTAATATAAATAACAAGCAAGAGAAAGTCCCCAAACAAGCACAAGAACACATTCATAAGTAAAAATATACTCATATTAAGCATATACATTCATTATATTGCACATCATGCATAATAAGATGGTAAATAAGCACAACCAAGCCTATAGACCAAGTCTACTAAACAATGCAATATAGATTTGCATCTACACTGCTACCATTGAAAGTTGAAACCTCACATATAAGCTTAGACCTTTGCAACAATTCATAAAAGTCTTCAACTTCTAAGAAGCACTAGATGTAAGGTACCAAACCTCTAGCTAGTTGGACTATTTATGGAAGAAACCCAAGTAGATCAATAGTTGAGATCAAAGTACAAAGACATACTACCATCACTTACCCTTTGCTATTTCTTAAATAGAAAATATAAAATTATATTTTAAAAACATTAAGATCTTTTTTAAAAGCTAAAACCAATAACCAAAATATAAAACTAAATTAAATAAATCTCACTCTCCCAACCTTTAATTAAGATACAATTAATAAAAGATAATTAACTAGCTACACAAAACCTATAAAAAACTTGTATAAAATATAATAGAATAGTATACATAAATATACTTGTCATGTTACCCATGTCTTATTCTCAAATTCATGGTACTTGTCTCCTAGCCAAATAAATTTAGTGTGATTACTAATGTAGAAAACATAATATTAATATTAATCACTTAATCATCAATCATATAAAATGCATATATCGACATATATACAATGACAAACCTTGATTACCACTACCACTATGACAACTTGAGGTACTAATAAGGGTGGTAAAATATGAGGTGTTACAAAAGGTATGTTGATTTGTATTTAAGTAGACAACTATATATGATCTCCATTATATGAAATGGCTCTTTTAATTTGTTCATACTAACTAAAACACTTTATTCACATTTATAGAATTCCTCTTCTATACAAAGGCATCAACAAGCATATCTTTTTCGATGTAGCCTATGAATAATTTATGTCATTATTGTAAAATACATGCTTTGAGGATTCTTCAATAATTGAAACATGGTATGACCTATTTCTATAGCTAATTTCAATCACACTGTCCTCATAGGAACTCAAAATTTCTTCTATCTCTATATCAGCAATTAAATTAGAAATGCAAATATATATATATATAGTGTAATCATTTATTTTAACCTCTTTCATCTTCTTATAGATGTTTATATCCAAGACAAAATCATAGAAATTCTTATGAAGAATGAGATTCCTAGGTATGTTTAATTTTCTAGGCATAAGACTATTATGTGAAATTGTGAAATCTTCAACATTGGTGCTTACTACATTAAAGTTCACTTTCCTCTTCTATTTAGCAACTTCTTTTCTCATTGTAGATACCATTGCTCTACTCCTCTTCTTTGAATAAGAAATCTACAAGAAATTTTATGTTGACATAATTCCAACTCATAAGCATGCCTCTACTCCAAAAACCCTTCAAATTTGCAAAATTAGAATTATGATAAACTAGGGCTTTTCTTCATTGATATTCATAACTGCAGTTTATTTTTTTTAACATTGTAGGGATCAAATTTCATAAACATAGTGGCTTACAACCTTATGATTTGGTTATGAAAGGAACATATTCTCTTTTATTTCTTTCATTATGAAGCACAATTGATGGGTATGTTGAGTTATGATCCTAACATTATCTCATGTTTACAATAGGTCTTTGGAATATGATATAATACCATCACTTCCTCAAGGATCATCACTTGGAGTAACGTAACGTACTTGTTGCTCAAGTGGTAAGAACTAAGTTCAAGCCTAGGTAAAGCCACTTGAAAGAGGTTAGGCTTTTTCTCATCAATAGTCCTCTTAGGACCCTACCTTGGAAGGATGAGCATTGAACATCTTAGTGATGATCTTTTTCTATTATGATCACTTCATAAATTTATAAGTTTCACTAAAGGACTCCAGGAATTTCATTATGGTAACTTGTTATTTTCATTATTACGTGTAGGATTCCATAGTCAATTTAATGGTCTTCACATTTGATTCTTAAGTTGACATTAACTTTAGTTTTATTGTTAATTTTTCCACTGCTAATTCCTTTAGCATGTATTTCCTAATTCAATATATTTCATCATATGATTGTAAATATAATCTACTTTTCCTTCTAATCTTATTAGAATGAAGATGGCATATCCCACTAACTATTTGGTAATAAGACTTAAATGATATTTTTAGATTAATAGGAAGTAAGTTGTTGAATAGCATCATTAATTCTAGTTTATAAATTCATCAAATCTTCATGAACTCTTTTCATTATGGTTACAATGTAGCAATGTTTTACTCTAGCCACATTCTTTTATGTTATGCACTTACTCTTTATCTTAAAATTTGATAGGTATATTAATCTTATGCTTTTAGATTCCTAACCATCACATTAATTATAGTTTGTCAAATGTCTCCAACTATTCATTTTTAAACTAAATTTTTCTCATGTTGGTAACTATCTTTATATTTTTTTCTTCATCCAACCACAACTATGCTTTGATATCATATTAAAGTTTGGTTTTATATCTCTTGGAAAACTTTAATTACCTAATGATCTTATGATTAATGGTTTAATAAAATATTATTACTTAATAACTTAATCATAGAATATACATCTAGTATAAGCTTTATCATAGATATTACACTTTTTACTATTAGTCTTTTATGAAACTAAAATTGAATTTTTTTTCCATTCGTAGACCCTTTAGATCTATTAGACAATAGAAATGTACATGCTATGAGTGTTGAAAACATCATTAAGAGAATTACTAGGTATTCTTGCTAGTATTAGAACAAAACAACCAAATTTGCAACTATAATATTTCATCTCTTCTTAATGTGCTCCAATGTAAAACACTGCAAGAATATTTGGTATTTATTTTTAATGTTATTTGTATTGAATATTCAACATATTGGTTTTTCACAATAAATTTTAAGTCATATTTCTATTTTAACTCTTAGATGATCAAATCCCATTCATGGTCTACTAATTTTGCATCATAACATGAGAAATACAAGCAAATAAATAATTCACCTTTGAATTAAAGTATCCCTTGATACTATTCAAATATAAATGTTTTTTATTTTCTATAGTTTCCCAAAGTTTTTTATATACTACATATTTTACCAAATTGCAAACTTGGTTAGAAGTATAATAAAAAATGTACTCTTGAATATTCCATTTATTAAGCCATAAAACTCCCTCATGAAGTTTTCCTTTATCATGGATTTCTATCATTAATTTTTTGGAATATTTATCTAATGAAGATACAAAAGGATTATGAGTGTAGGCTCTAAATTGACAAATAGCCTTAACCTTTGATGGCATTACCTTTGCTTCAAGAAGTATAATATTGTATTATGTTTTTCCCTTCACTTTAAATTCCTCAAGAAAAAAAACCTTTTTAATTTCTTCTATTTATTTCCAATATTTATTTGATAGAGTGGGATCCCATATAGCACATGCACAAAGAATAGTAGATTCAATAATGGAATGATAAAGTTGTTTTCAAATATCCCAGGTTAGAATATATTCCTTCTTATATATATATATTGAATAAAGCTTCCATACCACTTGCAACTCTTTGAATAATGCACTAATCCCATTTGTAATTGTAGGAACATTCTAGACCAAGATATTTGTAAGAGGAAATTATGTCCACATGTTCATCTCCTATAGTAATATTGTACATATTATTTCATATGCCACAAATAATAATAATTTTTAAACATTAACTTTCATTCCTAAATGTTGAAAAAACTCATTAACAGTATTATGCTTTTGTTGCAATCCTTTAATTGAATTTGAAATTTTACAATTGTAATTGCAAAATGAGTTGATATTTTATACATCTAATCTTCATGTTCATTAATAAAAAGACAAAATAAAATAAGAGAAAAAGGACATCCTTGTTTAACATTTAAAAAATATTAAATAAAACTCTCTCTTGTCCATTTTGGAGTTGAATGCATGCCTCTATATAAAGCTTCTAAATAGCTAGTAATAGTGTGCTAAAAATTCTAAATTTTCTAAGCATCTCCATGACCTAATTTGAATAACAAAGTCATTAGCCTTAGAAAAATCTACAAAGTAAATAAATTTTTATTGTATGAACCTTTTACTCTACCAATAAGATATTTTAAAGAGATGAGATGATCAATAGTAGAATGTTGTTGCCTGAATCTTACCTAGGAAATTGTACGAATCTAATTTTCTTTAACCCATCTTCCAAGCATATATTCTAGAACTATGCCTAGAAACTTAACAAAAATATTGTTAATTATAATCATTCTATAATTATTTTGGGGGAGGGAAGGAGGTGGGTTTGGAAGCAAAAATAATTGAAACACAGGTACACCCAACATATACAATCCAATTAAAACTTTATATAAATCAACATTGCTCATTGGAATCAAACCTATAACTTGGAACTTTCAAATCAAATGTCTTGCCACTAGTCTGACACCTCATTGTCTATTATATAATTATTTAGGTCTTTTTTGTCTTCTTTTTTAAAGAACATAAGTACTTTATGACCATTCCTTTTTTAATCCCACAAGCACAACCAAATTTAACTTCTTTCAAATGCAATTTCCTACTAGTGCCCTTCCCATTTAAGCATTTCTCTATATAATTTATTTACATTAGCAACTCTTCCTTATGCTATTTTTTTAATTCCATGCATTGTGTCATCAAAAGAAATACCATTATTATGAAAATCTTCTATTCTATTATTCCTATGAAACAAAGCTTGATAAAAAATTTTCAATATCTTTAAGAGAGAAAGCATAGTCTATTCTTCTCTTGCTTTGAAATGAATGCCAAAAATATTTGAAATATTTCTTTATTATTTTTAATAAAATATTCTATCTTTGTCTAAAAAATTTCATTTTCTTAGTTCGAATCATATTTTTACATGCCTTAATAGTCTCTAGTAACTTTTGAGTGTTTAGTAAGATTCTAGCTATCTTACATTCTTCATAAAATCATTGTTTATTATTTGTATTTTGGCCTTTATAAATATTTAGGAAGACTGTACTTAGAATTTTTGTAAGGCTCACACCTGGAATTCAAATCCTTTAAATTTCATTTTTAAAATCCTCCTTCATTTTTGCAATTATTCTAAAGTGCTTTTACCTCCTAAAATAACTAATATGTTGTGTATATACTAATAATATGAAGTGATGAGAACATTACTTTGACTAGGATATCATCCTTCAAATGATGGTATATCTTTCCTTAGGTGTTGCCATGTTTTGAGGAGTTTGAGATATTCTGGATTCAATGGGGACCTATTTGGTAGTGTTTGGATGTTCCAAACTTTATAATAGATGTTCTTATCAATAGCCTTGGTAGAAAAGACATCTTATCTATAATAAAAGGGGTATTTTCTTGAAGAAAGGTGTCTACTTTGCAATACCAAAGCTCTGAAAAGACATCTATCCCTAATAAAATATGTATTTTCTATGATCTTCTGCACTTTGAAAATATGTATTCTCCTCATCAAAGATATCTTATCTAATGATGATATGTTTTTGTTGCTAGATTCCATCAAACTTTAATTTGTATTTGAAGTGCCAAGAAGATGAAAGGTCATTGGAAAAATTATAAATAAGCATTAAGGGCCTATGTTTAAGTAAGAGTGGTAAGAGAGAAGAGTGTCAATGAAAGTGTGAACTTGTGCTAAGACCATAATGTTCAATTGATGAAGCATCCAATGGTAATTTGTATGTCTATTGTAAGCCCTGGAGTTGGGAAGTATTTCATGTGACCTATGTTTATAGTCTAGCATGTTTGGTTGAGGTTTTTGGTCTTATAAGATGAATCCTTGCCCCCTGGATCACACTCAAAGGTTGTATGCATAATTCCAAGCTTTTTAGGATGATTCTAGCTTCATTTGAATATCCTAGGATCCTTCCAACATGCTTCCTCTAGTTTCTTCTTGCACCTAGGATTCAAGTTATAAAGTGTGATTTTCAGGGCGACCAGGGGGAAGGTGGGGCAGGGGCAAGGGTAGGATACACTAACTACTATGCATCAACACACCCCTTAGATTAGTATAGGAACATTGACACACCCCCGTACTATGTTTGATTTACCTAACTTTATCTTCTATGAATCTAGGATCAGTTTGAATTGTGTTGACAAGCCTCCATTAATGCCTACATGCTGATGAACCTTTCCATTCCCATGCAAAGACTAGAAATATCTAGCATGATCTCTCATACTTAATAACTTCATTCTAGCATTTCCATTGGCTTTTGGCATTTGGCTTTATGTGAAGAGCTCTTGCTTCCTTGTCTTGTATGTGTCTTAAGTCATCACTTTCATAGTTGTGACTAGACTCTATCAGAGTGCTACCTTGCTTACGTAGCTTAGAACTATTTGGTCAATATAGAGTCTAGTATTTGAATGGTAAATAAAGCTTATGGTTTTTACTTACTCTACCATTGATGCCTTATATACTAAAATACAAAAAAAAAAATTAAATATTAAAAATAATAAAAATATTTATTTAATTCTTATTTTCTAAAGCTACGATGATTCATCCTTATCTAAGGTCATAAATGTACAACATAGTATTGAAAAATTGAGATTGTGATTAAGAGCCATTTTTATTACATTTCTTATGTGGTATCACACTTGTCCCCAATAGGGATTGTAATACAAGCATTATACCTATCTCCAAGAAGGATTTTGAGGCATGTGTGTTTATTATTATTTTATTCCTTTTAATTCTAAAATCCATAAGAACTATAAAAAAAAAAATTATAAATATTTTCTCTACCTTTTATCATGGCAATACATGTTTCATTTGTATTATATGTATTATAATATCTTTGATATGTCTTGAACGCAACAATATACACAAGTATTCTTGGTAATCCATTCAACATTTTCTTTGAAGCTTGATGAGCAATGGGTGTTCCTTACACTCAACTATACAAATCACAAGCATGTACACATGATTCAGTCAAATTCCATGGACCTTATTTACCTAAGTACCAATATTCCTAGATGGTGAAATATGTATTCATAGCCATTGTCTTTCCAATCAACACTTATGTTAATCCATCTATATGGTTAAGTGTGATTGAGGTATAAGATATTTATTTTTATACTTTTTATTATTTTCTCTACTTACGAAATGATTAAGTGAATAAAGATTGAATATTTAAATTAACTAACTAATTACTTACTTAATGAACTACTAGCCTAAATATGAAGTATCTATGTCCACTTTCTGTATACATCTTGAACATATACTAATGCTACTAGGTTACCAAGTATCTACTACTAGGTGTACCAAGTATCCACTACTAAAATTACAAAGTGTTAATATATTCTACTCACAGTGATCGTACTCATGTTACTTACAAGCAATAATATTAATTGCTTAATAATAAGAAAGTAAATTACATGTAAAGTTATGTGAAATCCAAGTGCTACAATGAATAGAAGAAATCTTAATTTTATTTCCATTCAAGAAAATGTGTCAAGGTACATGTAAACTCGAATAAAATATTATACAATCATTTTAATTCATGTTGTGGGCACTCAAAGAGAAATATATTATAACTTCTATGGAAAGAGACTACAAAGTTCAAGTAAGGAAACAACCAAAAGGTGTCATAAATGCGAGGGGTATGCACATTTATATCGGTAATACTTGCATCAGTGTTGATGTACTTACATCAATGCATCCTAAAATGCGTTGACATGGATACGTTGATGGGGCTACATTGATGGGCCTGTGTCGACACATTCATCTTATTGATGTTCCATCATACCCCCAAGATTAACTGAACACTCATCCTCAAGTGAACAAAAATAGAATCAAGCTTCTTATAAATTTAGAAAAGTATGAAATTTTACTAACTAAATGATGGACTAACTAATTGACTAACTAACTCTAAGTTCTAGATTGTACATATTACAAAACTGGTACAAAGTACAACAAAATTTAACACTTTGACAAAAATAATAGAAGCCTATTGAATGGATGGAAGTGGAAAAAAGTCTTCATACTATGCCTAGACATGGAGGCTCTTGTGGCCTTGAAAACCTTCATCACATCTTGGCACTACTAGAGGCTATGGTTGTCCTATTGCTGCTACCAAAAACTTGAAGGTATCTAAAAATGCCTTTATTTTCTCTTCATTACCATGTGGTCATGAATGATCCAAGTTGCTTCACCTAGATGTGTTGGTGTTGGGATATCCTACAAGCATGGTAGTGATGGAAACATCTCTTTCATGTTTACAAACCAATATGTGAATTATTTACATTTAAAATTGAATGTATGGACAAGATTTTATAGCTCTTGGAGATTAGTCATTCTTCTAGCCAAGTTCTCAGTAATAGATCATTGATCTTTGTACTTGCTACTAAGAACTTCAAGCTCTATGTTGACCACCTCTAGCTTTTTCTTTGTCTCCTTATGAAGCTTAAACTCTACCTTGTAAAGAAGGTAAGATTTGGCCACCTACTTCTCTAATTTGGTCCTAGGCCTCCCCACAATCAGCATTGCCAAGTTTGCATAATGGAGGTTGGCGAGCTCCATGTACTTTGTCATCTCTTTAATTTGAAACTTCTTCATGTAGATTTTCACTTGATTGTATGCATTGAGTCCATCAAAGATGGGTTTCCATGCATCTTCTTGTTGTTGGAATTACTAAACAACCTCAATCACCTTCACCTTAGCCAACTTTATTTCTTTTTTGTTAACTTCCCTAAGCATTCTAACATGGTTCCTATAGTAATTTTTCACTCTTTTGAATTTCAAAACTTTATTTTTTCATGTAAAAACCTCAACAGCAGTTTTCTGGTGAAGATTTTAAACCTCTTCCATTGGAGATTTCTATTCTCTACAACTAGCCTCCTCAAATCTAAGTTTATCTTAGCAAGCTATTCCTGCTATTGGTGAATGTATACTACCATGTGTTATTTTTGCTATTCAACATTACATAGGTGATGAGACGCGATATGCACTGAGCCGCGATATCGCGTATGCGATATCGCGGCCACCGCGATATCACGT
>MNCI01008135.1:0-27534 GCA_015680685.1 Gnetum montanum | reverse complement strand
TTTTGAAGGTTCTATTGAATGCAATTGTTGACATCCATTATCTAGCCAAAATGGAGTCTCGTACGTGGTAGTTTATGCAACAAGTTTTTGGTAGCATAGTAGGATTGTCTTGAAGAAATTGCTTATTTGAGCCTTGGAAGTTTGAACAATTCGTAGTTATTGAATTTGGGATAGCTTTATTACGAAGTGTTTACTCATATCATTTTACCTTGTTTAAACATTTGAGGTCTTAACACAAATCTGCTTTCTTTTCTGTCTATTTCCATTGAATCTTGCTCTATTTCTAGTTTTCTTATGGAACTATCTCGTTCTCTGGGGAAAATTAGAAGTAGATTCGCAAAGTTGTGCTCAAATGGTTTTGCAAAATTTTATTTGTTACAAGTAGGTATTATAAGGACCGCGTAGACTAGGCAATTAAACAAAATAGGAACTCTCATCAACTCACAGTACTTGGCAAATTTGGTTGAATCTCTTTAAGATAAGTCATTTATAGTTTACACACAACACAATCGTTTCATTTTTCACAACCGACAGCACACACACATACTCACATTAACTATTGAGTCTATTTGGAGGTATCTGGGCCTTGGTGTTGCTAGAGACCAACAAGCACCTAAATCTTGTTCGAGGACACTCGTTGGCGGTCACGTCCCAAACGATCGCCAACAGAAGTATGGCTTGTAGAGCCATGAGCAGCTATAGGTTGTTAGACATAATAACCATATGGATCTAGTTGATGATAAGGATACTACTATCTTCATGATGGCATCCTCCACAACTATGGGTTTTGCCATTGCTGATAATGATCCTAAGGTTGAGGTGGTGCTCTACTTGGATAATACTATGGTTGGTGGAACTATTATTGATAATTGCCTTATGGATAAGGCAATCTCTTGGGTGGTTGCCTTTTTGCAAATTTTGGATTTACAACATATACCCTAGATTCTTGTAAATGTGACACTACATCAAAGAATCTTTTGGAATGTTCATATTAGCATATGTCATATCCTTCTTCATTGGTTCCACAATCTCCAAACTCATCCACTGCTACAACCTTACCTTTTAGCTAATAATAATCCCTACATGTATCATTTCTCCTTCTTCTATCCCTATCTTGGTTTCCCTACATTGTTTTCTCCTTTACAATCTTTAAAGTAATTTGAAACTTCTCATCTAAGAAGTTCTATATTTTATCTAACTTAGCTAATATTTCTAGGAAACATTTTTGAATCAACAAGGTTTTCCTTTGTACCACTTCATTTACTGGTATTTCCTCCTCAAGAATTACAAAAACATGTCTTCCTTTTATGAATGGATGGGTCCTTGTTATACTCTATAGTAATTTCTCATTTTTTTAGTTCTCCTTCTTCCTTGGCCACTTTTTTTATGAGCCTTTAGATCCAATGGACCCTCATTTTTGATAGTTCCCCTATAGCATAAACCCCAAGAGTTTCTCTAGTTTTATTTCCCATCTAGTATGTGGTAAAGCTATTTCCTTTGAGAGAACCCATGACCTAGGCAATTATGCAAAAGAAAGTAACACCTATCCAGGGCTGCATCAAGGGATTCATGATTGTCTTATTTTTACCCTTTAATTTATTTCCTCACGTTGGATACCTTGGACTACATTTGATACTTATCATTAAATAGCTCCAACATTGTACTCCATCTGTGAATAGATTCCAGTTCCAAGGACTGGTACTAGTTCTCATCATCTTTGATGAGTCCTTGGGAATAGTTTGAATTTCTACCACTCATTCTTAATGTTTTACAAGTCATAGGCATCAAGGAAGGCCTATAAATAATGTTGTGAATCAACAGTATATTCTCCTTAAATTTTAGGGATATTATTCATGTTAAGCCATTTGATTCTACTATTCCTTTGATGCCTAGTAGGGATTCGAACTACTTCTGAAATATTAGTCATATTTCTTGTAGCCAGCTATAGCTCATCATAGTTATGATATTCATGGTCATCTCTCCTTTGATATGACCTGCTATGCCTTTGTTCCCAATGATGCTTCTCTTCCTCTTGCAATTAGCTATGCTCTCTTTTCCCATCACTACAATGAAATCTTTAGTCATCTCCATTTTTGTCCTTATCATTCCTTCTTTAGTCTCATCCATGGTCCCTCCTATCAAAGTTTGATAATGAGGAGGATTGTGAAGGTGGAGGGCTAGGAGAGTGGTGCCTACTAGTCCTTCTTTTGTGGTCCTTTGATTTTTCTTTTGATGAATGGTTCAGAGACATTTGCCTTGAGGTTCTCCTTATTCAGGATCTTGTCCTTTCCTCATTCTAGTTATCCATCAAGATCAATTATAACCATTGATGAAGCATGTCTTTCTCACCGAAAGGAGGAGGATCTTCATGTTAACATTGGCTTAGTAGAAATTCAAGACCCTCCTTTTGTGATTGTAGAAACAATGATATTAGGACCTTCTTGCCTTTGGAGGCTTCATAGCATGCCTCCATGCATTGATCTTTTCTAACTTAGACGTCCATTGGTTGATAGTCTTTAGAGAGATGGCCTATTACCTTATACTCTAAGCCTATTAATTCAAGTCCCAATTTCATGAGATTTTCCATGAGCATTAAGAAAATAGAACAATCGAAAGGTAACAAAATGTTACTCTTCAAATCTCTCTAGCATAGTTGTTCATCCTAATGGGGGATGAAACTACAATTTAGATATTAGGGATCCAAATGTGCATAGACCACTTTCAGTTGTTGAAATTTCTCACCAATAATCCTTTTGAATCTATCATGTTGCTGGTTGGAATCATCAACAAGTAGAAGAGAATCATTCCTATGAGAAGAAGTCATCTTAGTTGTTTTGATAAAGTGTGCATTGATAAAATATTATTATTATTTTTTATAAAATATAATATGTTATTTATTCCTTACAACAACTTTGTATGAGTTCATTTTCTACTAATACGTAGTGCACTTAGATAAACTTGGATCCCTAACAATGGCACCAATGATGAGCAGCGAGTATTCCCTACACCCAACCATACAAATGACTAGTGTATACATGTGATTTAATCAAATTCCATGGACCTTATTTACCTAAGTGCTAATATTCCTAGATGGTAAAATATTTAGTCATAGTCATTGTTCTCCTAGTCGACACTTATGTTAATCTGTACATATGGTTAAGTATGATTGAGGTATAAGATATTTATTTTTATACTTTTTATTATTTTTATTACTTATCAAATGATTAAGTGAATAAAGATTAAATATTTAAATTAACTAACTACTTAATTAACTAACTAGCCTAAACCTAGGGCATTTGTTCCCACTTTCCATACACATCTTGAACATATACTAATACTATTGAGTTACTAAGTGTTTACTACTAGGTGTACCAAGTATACACTAATGGGATTACCAAGCATTAATTTATTTTGCTCAAAGTGTTCATACTCACATTACTTACAAATGATAATATTAATTACTTAATAATAAGAAAGTAAATTTTATGTAAGTTAAATTACTAGAAAGTAAAGTTATGTTAATCCAAGTGCTACAATGGATAGAAGAAATATTGATTTTATTTCCATTTATGCAAATGTGTCCAAGTACATGTGCACTCAAATAAAATAACATACAATAACTTTAATCCACGTTGCAAGCACTCGAAGGGAAAATATTCTAACTTCTATGGGAAGATATTGTAAGACTTCAGCTAGGTGAATGATCGAAAGATGCCATAAATACAAGGGGTGTATGAATTTATATAGGCAATGCCTACATCAACATCAATATACCTACATCAACAAGGTTGTGTTGATGAGCTTGTGTCAATGCAGCTATCTTATTGATGTTTCATCAAAGCTTAAAACTAGATCACACTATGATTTGTATGATCAATTCCATTAGTCCAAAACTAGAAAGACCCCTATCATTGGTGCCATTCCTAGGGAAGGTATTAGTGAATTGCCTAGAAATACTTATACATTGTTGATTTTAACATTCATTCAAACCTAGTGAGTGTTCTTAGTATTGTATATAGGTTTAAAATATAAATAAGATGGAAGATAATGCTAAGAGCCCACCAAAGACCTCAAAAAGTGTACCAAAATAAGAGAATACTTTCATTATTTTTGAACATTTGAATAATCCAAACCTACCATTGGTTACCTTTACCTATCATCACAACAAGCAAGGAAGGTGGTATGATGCTCATGGGAGATTCTCAAAGGAACTAGTTGTGGTTAGATTATATGATCTTAAAGAGGCCTTGACCAATATTAGGCTACAAGAATATCATATATTTTATGTGGCTTCGAAGCCAAACTTTAGCAACTAAAAATCCAAACTAAGACAAGATCTATAACACTAGATGGTGGAAGAGCAAGCCTATCATAGCTTTTCATCTGGCCACTTAAATAAGAAGTAAGATGAGAAAGTAGACATCAAAGGCAAAGGTCCAATCCATCATGAAGGTTCATGATTAGGAATTATCAATCCTAATGGAGCCAAAACCCATGAGGATGATATCCTTCCCAAGTTCCAACATCTTCATTTGTAGGGATCATTTGATGATGATGATTCCTTCTTATTTGACTAGGGTAATTATCATGAGCTCAATGAAGCTATCTACATTCCATGAGAGCATGTTCATGATAGCAAGGTTAAATGAATCAACATGGGTAATGTTCCAATAAATAGAGGGTATACCAACAATATTCCACAACTTCACATATAGGCATTTAATAATACTTGTTATTTGCAAAGGATCATTAGTTATTGGTAGAATTTGTAGTTATTTCCTCACACCTTCATCAAATAAGCAAAAACCTAGTACAAATCCTTACCACCTAAGTCAATTCAAAAATGGATAGACATGGTTAAAGTTTTCTATACCAAATTCAAAACTTGTTCATACATTTACAACATCCAAAAGGAGATGGCTAGATGAAGGTAAGGAGCTCATAAATCATTAGACATTGCCATGGAGAGATACCTAAAAGTAGCTCACCCTTGTATGAACCATGGCTTTAGTCAAAGAAAATAGCTAAAGAAAATTGTCAAAGGCTTGAGGTAGGAAACAAGAAAGTGCATGGATATGTACATGGTGGGCCAAGTGCACAAAAAGTCTATGATTCAAATTAAAGTGCTTCTTGATACCATAGCTAGCATGGAATGTGAATGAAAAAAACGATAGATATCAAAGGAGTACAGCCACAATCCCATGCATATAAAGGAGGTTAAAATTATTGAAGATACAACAAAACCTCCTACTGCTATTAAGGTCTTGGTACACAATCAGACAAAAATCACAAGGCCTTGAGAGACTTGGCCCACCAAGTGCACCAAGTTTCAAATACGATGAATGAGAAGATGATTACTACCCTTAAGGACATTGAGAGTAGAGTGATCAAAGCTACAACTAAAGTGTTTATTCCACATAGACATAGAAATAAGTATAAAGACAAGGATAAGGGGAAGTTCTCTTTCTCCAATAATACAAGGAAATGTTCAAATGAATCTTTCTCATCCTCTAGTGATGAGGATCTATGCAAGTATCATGCAAATCCTTACAACTCATAATACTACCCAATCATTGTCCACATGATTAATGAAATGGAATGAGCTAGGATGCTCTTAAATTACAATTTTATCAATAAGTAAATAAGGAAAAATCTCAACTATGGCCAAACATACTATCCTAGAGGTGTATACCTACAAACCATGTAGTAGCACCTACAATGGAAAACTCAAAATCCTTGGGGTATTACTCCATGGAATTTTCCAGCTCTAATACAACAATAGATGGTATTTTTTCCAAACTCCTATTCTCAAGGTGTCTACGAAAGTACTTAACCACTTCCACAAATGACACCTTAGTAATACCTAGTTCTGTTGATCAATCCTACATTACAAGCTCCTCATCATCAATAGCAGCATCTATTACCTAATCCCAAAATGCTTATTCAACTGTAGTCAAGAAAAAAAAAATTTCTAATATCTCCTACTATGTTAATCCAACTTCCATGTATGTAGTCAAGTAATATTACCAAACTCCTATTGATATGGTTGTAGAGGAAAATTATAGGTTCCATGGCAACAAATATTTTTGTAAGTGCATATGTGAACATCATGGGACTAAGTCCACTTCATCCTCTTCATCACATTGAGAAGACAATAGTTCAAGAAAAATGTGAATCTACATTAAAGATGTGCTAATACCATTCCATGAATGTTGTCAAAGTGAGACCTTAGTTCAAGAAAAGTTCCTTAACTACATCTGGCAAGTTAAATATAATGACACCTAATGGTACCAATGTTGTGACCATTACTATGTCTAAGGCAGCCACATGGGTGGTAAAAGAAGATCATCTACCCAAAAAGAAGATAGATCCCAATAGTCTCATGATGGAGATTCATATTGATAAGAAAGGTCATGGCTTAGCTCTTTGTACTTTGGTTTAGGAGTTAACATCATTTCATTATAATAGTACCTTGATTAGGGGCTTCCCTCTCTCAAGAGTACTAATATCAAGTTGGAGTTAGTAGACTAATCCTACACATATCTTGTGGGATAGCTAAATGATGTAATGAAAACTTTGGTAGGATGATCATACCCTACAAACTTCTTGGTGATAAAACCAAAGAATAAGGTGGAAGACAGCTTTCCTATCATCATGGGAAGTTAGTCTTCAAAGGCCTTCACCTAAAAATCATTAGGAAGGGTATGACTAGAAAGACACATTACAAGCAAATCTTGTGTGACCCTTCCCAGTCATGTAGTAAGCATGGTTGAAATTATTATGTCATAAAGTATCTTTGTATCATCAAATACATAAATTACCTTGAAAAATGTTTAGTCCATGAAGTCGTAAATTAGATCTTTGAGAGACCAATTGATTCTCTTGCCTCATATAATGCTGAATTATCTTATTTATAAGTAGAGAACATCATCAAGCCTACTAAAGTGGTGCAACATGATCCTAAATTTTGAAATGCTTTTGATTTGTCCCAAGATGTTTCCCCATCATTGCTCGAACTCATGTTACTTTCAAAATACTTGGATTACATATTCCTCACTAATGGTCATCCTATTATCATTAATTTTACCTTGTTGACCATCCAAAAGATCAAACTATAAAAGGTAGTTGCAAAAAGAAGAAAATCCTTTACCTAGTTACATGATGAACTCACGAGAATTAACTTGTCTATATGTCAATACCACATATACATGGATCTGAGTGTCAAACCTTCTTAGATACTTCACTGGACACTCAATCCTAATATGTAAGATGTTATCAATGTTGAAATCATTCATCTCTTATGGTCTGGTTTCATTGCTTCTATTTTTGATAGTGAGTGGGTTAGTATTACTATAATTGCACCCAAGAAAGGTAATGAATGGAGATTTTGTATCAACTATATATTGTTGAATGCTACCATTTTTAAGAATCATTTCTTGTTGTCCTTTGTAGACCAAGTATTGAACAACATCTCTAGCCATGAGTACTACAAGTTTCTTGATGGGTACTCTAATTACAATTAGATCAACATTGCATCATAGGATTAAGTAAAAAATATTGTCATCTATCCATGGGGAACCTTTATCTTCAACCACATGCCCTTTGGGTTATGCAATTCACTAGCCAAATTCCAATGGCTAGTGATGTTTCTATTCTAAGATTATGTTAACAAGAGTGTGGAATTCTTTATAGATGACTTTTACACCTATGATAAAACATTTTAGGAAGCTTTGAATTAGCTTGAAGCTATTCTACACTACTACTACCTAGTGAACTTGAAGTTAAACTAGAAGAAGGGTTAGTTGATGATGACAAATGATATTGTTCTTAGTCATAAATTTTTTAGAAATGGGAATGAAGTTAATCCTAAAAAGATCTACACTCTTGAGAACATAAAAAAAATTTCATGATGTTTAAAGAGGTGTGATATTTGCTTGGCCACATTGGCTATTATCAATTTCTTAAAGATTATTCTAGGATAGCCAAGTCTTTATCTAGGCTCATGAAGAAAGGGATTTCATTCTTGTGGAACAAGGAATGTGAAAATGCCTTCTAATTTCTGAAGGAAAGGCTAACCCAAACTCTAATGCTATGAAGTCCCAACTAGATTCAACCTTTTCATATGATGACAGATGCTTCTGATTTTACATTAGATACTATCTTAATGTAGTTCGATGAGAACATGTCCTACTACATCCACTATGTTAGTTAAAGCATTATGAAGTCTTTACTAAATTACACCATCACAGAAAAGAAGTTAATGGCCACTATTTTTGTACTATGAAAATTTAGGCATTATGTTCTAAGATGTAAGATCTTCATCCATACTAATCATAGCATCATCTAGTTTCTCATAAATAAACCAAATGTTAGCTCCCATGTGATCTAATGGCTAGTTCTTTTGTAGGTATTTTATCTTCACATGATTAGTCACAAGGGAGCTAAAAACATGGTGGTAGATCACCTATTGTGATTACAAATTGGAAATAAGGAAGAAGGTATGCTTCTCGATGACTTTTTGAACAACCACATGTGTAAAGTCATTTTCAACTCAAAGAGCAAACCTAAATATCCATGGTTTATAGACATTCTTAATTACCCAATGACCTAGAAGACTCCTCATAGATGGAACAAATCAAAGATTTAACGATTCCAACACCAAGTAAAGCACTACCTGGTTATCAAAGAGCATCTCTGCAGAAGATTTTCTAATGGCCTTGTGAAATGATGTGTTTTAAAAGAAAGAAACTATGCCATCTTGACTCACACACATCATAGTAAGTGTGGTAGGCACTACGAAAGAAGAGGACTACAATGAAGATACTACTCATAAGCTCTATTTGACTCACCATGTTCCATGCTATTCAACACTTCATGCATTACTAGAATAAGTGCTAATGTTAGGGAGGTATGTCCTCGCATATGGAGAGATAGCAACAATGGGTCCATCCATTAGAGTCCTTCAACATATGAGGGATTACCTTTATCGATCCCATCTCTCTGACCTCTAATGGTAAGGCATACATCATTATATGTGTAGATTATTACATGAAGTGACTAGAAGTTACTATTATTAAGGATTGCTTATCTACTACTACAGCAAACTTCCTTCAAAATAACATGGTACATAGGATTGGTATTTCTCAAATCTTGATCTCTGATAATGATATGTACTTTATTGGTAAGGTTTTCAAGAATTTATTAGAATCTATTAAAGTTAACCATTAATTAACTTCCACATATGATCTACAAGCTAATGGCTAGGCAAAAGGTACTAACCATGAAATTGTTATAATAATCATGAAGATGGCTAGTAGGTATAGGAGAGATTAGGCAAATAAGCTTAATGATGCTCTTTGGTTCTATCAAATGACATGGAAAATTCTTAGTGATTACACACTATTCAAGTTGGTCTATGGACAAGTTTCACAACTTTCTATTGATCTTGAAATGAAAATCTTGGGTAGTGTTGTAGATTTTGATATGACCTTAGATTCTACTAAGAAAGAAAGGTTGATTAACCTCAACCTTCTCAATGAGAACCATATAATTGCCTTGATGTGTAATAAGTTAGAACATTCTTACATCAAGGTTACAATGTTCATGCAAGAGAGTTTGATTTCAAACTTAATAGTAAGGCTCTCTATTTTAATCCATTACACTTGGCTCATTTGGGTAAATTTCAATTTCAATGGAAAGGATCATACATCATCCACACCAGCCACTAGTTTAGCAAAGATGATGAAGGATAAGGTGTCCACCAAGATGCAAGAAGAGGAGCAGCCACCACCACCATCCACTCATAAAACAATGTTGAAGGCTTATGCTAACATTGAATGCATGAAAAAGCTCTGTGAGTAACTCCTATGATAGCAGCAGGCTAGAATGAGTGATGTTGAACCCTCTATCCATAGTCCAATGTTGAGACATCTCAACAAAGTGACCAAAACCTTCAACTGGTTGGAGTAGATGGCATCACTATTTTCTATCCAAAGGATGCAAGTGCCCATAAGGTCAAATCCTAGCACCTGGGAAGTGATGGTGTTCCTTCTAGGACAACAACAATTCCTATAGATTTTTGAAAACACCGCTACTTTATCGGTGCACCTAGAGAAGGGTGAGGGGGTAACTATCTTGGTAATGTAACACCAAGGGCAAGAAATAGTGGTAGAGATGATGGTTGACAAAGTGGGAGAAGCACTAAATGCTCCTATGGTCTCTATGCCAAATGTTGCTGGACTCAGGGACATGCAAATATCCACAAGGGAAACAAGTGGGAGGTTTAGCATAGCCCAGCATGAAGAATTGCTAGATCAACTAGTCAAAGCTAGGTAATTGCTTCTAGAGGTCTTTGACCTTCTGGATAACATCACTAAAACCCAATCGATGCTCTTAAAAGCTAGGGGAAAGTTCATCATCACCAATGCCCAACTTAAAGCAACCACATCTAAAAATCAATGACTGGTTGTTGATGTTGCAGAATTAAGAGCCCACCTAGCTGATCCCATTATTCTCTCGATGGAGGAGGTCCAAACGCTTCACCAAAAATCAACTATTGAGATTACCGCTTGGAAAAATGAGGTCCTAAAGTACAAAAGAGAGAAAAATCACTACAGGGATCAAGTTGGCCTTCTCAAAGAGGTTAACAAAAAGGAGATCTAGCTAGCAAAGGCAAAGGTGAAAAAGGCTCTCTAGCAACTCCAATAAGGAGGTGATGTGTGGCAACCCATCTTTGATGGACTAAACGCATACAACAAAGAAAAACTAGAAAAGTAAGTGGCCAGCTCATACCTTTTATATGAGGTCAAGTTCAAGCACCATAAGAACACAAAGTAAAATCTAGAAATAGTCAATGTTGAACTTGAAGTTCTCATAGTGTGATTCACATATCAATGATCAATGGTTGAGAATATAGCTAGAAAATGAATGACTACCAAAAGCTACAAAATGCTATCAGGGTGTTCGACATCAAACGTAAACAATTCACTGCTTGATTTGTCAATGCTAAGGAGTCATTCCTTATCATGCCCTATCTATGGAATGTTTCTGTATCAACCCACATCAATGATGCTATGTGGATATTGTATGATCCCCAAAGTAAGGAGGAGAAGATAAAAGCATTTTTGTATCAATTTTGTCTTCCACTAGCAGTCGTAGCTATAGTTGGACAACCACAACTACCATAGCCTCAACCTTAATGCCATGTGCACTAGAGGTAGGGGAAGGTCCTTTGGCACCTTAGGAGCCTCCACATCCTACGATTATTTGATTTTCTTCCCATCTCCAACCATTAGAGGAGTTTTAGCTATCAAATTTTGTAACAGTGTTCAATTTTGTTTCTATGAGTACCTATTTTTGTAAAAGTTCTAAATCCATACACTTGGGCACTTAGCTTCAATCTGCATTAGTCAGTTAGTTGATTAGTCAATGGTTTCATATCTTCTCAAATTTTGTAAGAACTTATTCCTCCTTTTGTTCACTCAAGGATGATTTTTTAGTCAGTCATGGGAGTATGATAAATCATCATTGTCAAGTAGCATCGATGGGCATGCATCAACATGCATACGTTGACACATGAAAAGATGTGTCAATGCATAGAGATCAACGAAGCATTTTGTCTTACTTATATAAATGTGGGCACTCGCCGCATTTATGGCATCATTCATTTAGTAGCATAGTCAACCTCTTGCAGTTTGTTCTTGTAATAGTTAGAATATTTTCTAAGTGCCTACAGTAGGAGTTGAGAAATGTATGGATCTTTATTTGAACACTGATGTAGCTAAACACTTCAATGTAAATGGAAATAAAGATGAACTTCTTAATAAACCTTATAGCCCTTGGAATTAGCATAATGTTTACTTTAATACACTTTACTGTTATGCAATTTACATTCATGCATATTAATTAATTAATTAGTTGAATATGAATAATTAATGCACATAAGTATGACCACCTCGAGCATATGCTAATGCTTGGTAATCCCAATAGCATTTATGCTTGGTAACCTAATAGCATTGAGGTGTGTTCAAGATGTGTACCACATGTGGTAATGGATGCTTATGTTAGGATTAGCCTAAGACATTAGATAGTTACTAGATTAATTAACATTTAATCACTTTATTTTCATTCTTAGGATAAATAGATAAAAATATAAAAGTTATGCAAATCATGTACAATACCATTGTACCTACACAAGTGAAACTGGGAAGATAATGATCACATCCTTAAGTTCACTACCTAAATAATGTGTACTTAGAGAGCTAAAGTCTATGAAATTCTACTGGATCACTTAGTGAACGTTGGTGATTCATATGGTTGAACATAGGGACTACTTGTAGGTCATCAGAACTTAAGCTTTTGTCACCTACGTTCAATATTTTGCAATGTGCAAGCATTATGGAAGGCTTGTAAATAATGTTGTGGATTATAATTATAGCCTCCCTTAAAATTAGAAATGTTGTTCACATCAAGTTGTTTGATGTGACCTTCCCTTTGATGCCTTTGAGGTATTTGAATTACCTCCCTAATCTATGTCATGATCCTAATAGCCAAGTAGGTTTCATCACTATCATACATGTCATGATGGTAATATCTATCTCTATTTTTTTGATAATGATGGTCTCATCTATGTTCATATTAATGGCTTTCATCTTATCTTTGATTTCTATCTCTTTCTCCATCTTAATCCTCTAGTGGAGCGCTATCTCTATACCTATGTTCATTATCATCAGAACTAGACACTGAAGAGGAAGAGGAAGATGGTGAATTGGGAGAATCATCATCGCTCATATATCTCTCCCTATAGTCCCTTGATATCCTTTCTAGGCTTTGAGGAGGTCTTAGGCCTTGAGGTCCTCCCTATTCTGGGACTTACTCCATCTCCTCTAGGATTGCTTGTGTCAATTGAATGTAGTCTTTGAGTGTAGTAAGGATCTAAATAAACATATGAAAATTGGAGGTTGTTCACTCCAATTTTCTTTAGTATAGTTCCTATCATTTCTCCTAAGAGTGCTTTCATCATATGATGCATTATTGGCCTTATGTGAAGAAGACATGTTTTTAATGTTTGTGACTTAAAATATTAATATTTTCTAAAAGATAGATTATTAATACCTTTACAACAATCATTTATAATATAACTAATCTAGATAACTAGCACCATTCCCCGACAATGGTGCCAATGATGAGCGACGGGTACCCCCTATGCCCAACCATATGAATCATAAGCATTCATGCATGATCCAATCAAATTCTATCGATGGGACTAGTTTTGGCATCTAAATTGTTAAGCATTAATCACAAGATGTTGTGTTCCCACTTGGACTAGTGATAGCTTTGTCATGTATGCTTTAGTCCAAAGTGAGAAATATGATGGTTGATGTTGTTTTGGCTTTATGCTAATCTTAACAATAATATAAAAATTAATTATTTAATTTAATTAGCAACAAGAAGATAAAGTCTAAACTAGCCTAAGGACGATGAGTGTTCATTCCTAGCTTGCCATACACATCTGAACCCACATACCCACTATTGGGATTACCAAGCATTACATTATTGGGCGAACCAAGTGATAACACTACTAGGATTACAAAGTGAATACATGTTTATGCTTAAAATTGGTCATGCTCATTTTTCCAATTGATTAATATGCATGAAATTGTAAATATTAACTAAGTACATGAAGATTAAATTTCATGGAAAGTAAATCTAATGTAAGTCAAAGTGCTGCAATGAATGTGAATCAATCTTGATCTTATTATTGTTCATGGAATGTGTCTAGGTATAATGCCACTTGAATAAGATGTTGAAAAACTAACTTAAATTCACACTGTGGCCACTAACTAATTGTTACCTAAGATCACAAAATGAAACTACAAGAGTCTAGCTACAAAATGATCAAAAGATGCCTCATATGTGACAAGTACTCACATATTTATAGTCAAGAAAAGATGTTGTGTCAATGTGGCTAAGTTATAGTAGATGCGATGTAGCATCTACGATGTAGTAGCCAACTGAGATGCATTGACAAAGATGCTACAATGCAGATGCAATGTAGCATCTATGATATAGCATCTACGATATCTCAGCTAACTAATGATTCATCACCCAAGGAGGTGATAGCTATATGGCATGGTGTTGGATCATCAAGGGTATGAGTAAGAGTCATTTTTATTAGATTTTGTGTGTGATGTTACACCTATCCCCAAGAGGGATTGTGCTACATGTGCATTTATTATTATTTTGTTCCTTTTAATTCTAAAATCAATTAAAATTATAAATAATAAATTATAAATATTTTCTATACCTTTCACCATGGTAACAAAAGTTTTATTTGTATTTTATGTATTATAATATCTTCTATATTTCTTGAATGCAACAATGTACATGAGTATTCTAAGCAATCCACTCAATATCGTCTTCAAAGCTTATGACCAAATCACATTGTGATTGGAATGATAAATCTCATTGGTCCAAATTTGATGGGACTCCAATCACCAATTGAGTAAGAGGCAAGGAAGAGTACTTGAGAGAGGTTAAGGAAATCTCTAGTGAATGTCTTCTTATCTTGAACTTTAAACTCCAATCTTTAAAATAATTGCAGATATCCTGTTTCCTTGACATTTTATTTGACATCATGATTTTTGACTTTACATATGAACTCTCATAGATCTTGATATGTTATTTTATGTGCAGCATGTGGTTCCATTCTACAACTTGTTCCAAGTGCACCCAGGTGATTAACTTTCCTAGAAGGTTTCCAATCATTCATACATATTTGTATGCAAATTCTAATGATAAGAGATAGGAGCTTGGTGATTATTGAAGCTTTGATCAATTCAGCTATGTTTCTTGTTTTCATTTTTAGTTTCTGTTAATATTTTATGTTATAATGGACATGATGTAATGAGATTAATGTGCTAGTGGATTCTATTATTGACTCTTTGAGATCATAGCTAATATTTTGACTTTTGAGATTTGGTTTATGATTATGAGATTTATATATAGTAATTCGAAGTAGATCTTTTAAAATGTTCATCTTCTATTCTATTCTCAAGAACTCTACTTTCAACTTTACTAGGTAGTTTTCTGTTTATCCTCTTGAGGAATCTTTTATGCTTTATCATTTCTTCCAGTTGGGACTTCTTACTACTTTTCATGGTGGTCTTGTATAGATACAAGTGATGATACAATAATCCATCTCTGGATTACATCTACCAATGTCTTGGAACCTCTTCTTTACACATCAATGTCATTTGTTGTAAGTTTCTTTCTCATCATTATACAGCATGGAAGCACTACCTTTCATTTTTTTTTCTAACAAATGATTTTTCTATTAGACATTTAACTAGCAAAATGATGGTTCCATCATGTTAGCTATTCAATATGATCATCATATAGAGTGGATTCAAACTATTTAACAAAAGTATTAATTCCTACTTTTGGATAGTCTTTTTATGATTTTAGTTCACTCTTGTTTTTATATTTACATATTCATGTATTTTCTTTAGCCAACCCCATTTTGTTGGGACAAGGCTAATATGATGATGATATCAATGTATTTTCTTGCATATATTCTTTTCTTGTTACATCCATAATTAATTCTTAACTCATTGTAGGAATTATGTCTTTACTAAAATAGTTCTCTTTTATTTACAATATGAAAAACTATTTAAGATCAATTTTAAAGAGTGTTTATCACTTATTTTCACAACATGACTAACCTCTAGATTTCAAAGACTTTTCTTTCTCTATCAATGTCATCTTTACTTAACCCTTCCACAGTATCCTCCAAACTATTTGCAAGCTTAGTAATAATAATTTTTTGCCTCCCATTGAAGCCAATAGTTTGCATAGTTTTAGAATACAATTAGAATCAATAAAATTTAATGCATTTCATGGTACATTATCCAAGACATATTTGTTTGCACAATACTAATACAATATTACTTTCTTTTTGTTTTGGAGGTTTAAAAATGGAAAGCTTTTAGTTTTTTATTGCTATTTGTTCATTACTTGTCATTGGTGTACTCTTTGATCTTTAGAAAGAGTTTTTATTCTCTTTACAAGAAATCCTTTAACAAGAAGTGAAAATCTGTGAGAGCACTTGTGAAGAAATCAAGACCTAATCCTTTTGCTTTAGCATTTGATAAATCCAAAAATTTTAAGTCAACAATATTGTAGTTACAATATTGTAGAAGTGTTGCTTATATAGGCTAGCATGCACCCCACAATATGGTTTTATGATAATGTATACTAAGATACGATAACATATCTACAACACATTATCGTAAAACCATATCGTGGGGTGCATGCCAGCCTATATAAGCAACACTTGGACTCATGGATCTGCAGTAGATTTGATAGCTTAGTAAAAGAACTCTTTTAGTTTATTTTCTTGAATTTAGTACTTAGTAGTGTGTGCCCACAGTCTAATGTTTTATAATTGAATGAAATCTTTATTTGAGTGTGATGTAGTTGGACACATTGCATGACCAATAATAAAGATCAAGATTACTCTACATCATTGCAGCAACACTTAGTTTTATTTTTATTATTTTTTATTGTTAGTTTCATTTTTGTTACTATTTACTATTTTCATAGTTAATGTTTATGATTACTTGTAATTTACTTTTAATGTCGTTAAGCAAAATGAGTACAACTAATCTTGAGCACATAAGTGTAACTACTTAGTAACCTAGTAGTACTATCACTTGGTATGCCCAATAGTGTAGTACTTGGTAATCCCAATAGTAGTTACACGAAGTCCAATGTGTGACCAAACGATTAGGACCAGCTACTCATCACATAGGCTAACTTAGATTTATTTTACTATCACTTAGATCTAGAAACCCTTACTTTCACTTCATGTTTACTAGGAGTCCAATGACCAATACAACATCAATATCATATACATCATCATGAGTTAAACCATATGCATTGATTTTACTAACTCATGTGGGAAGATAACGATCATGAACACTAATCAATTATTGGTATAATCACATTGCCTTATCTACGGAGTTTGACTAGGATTGCATATGAACACTTGTATCTTGTATGGTTGGGTGTTGGATACTCCACCACTCATCATTGGTGTCATTTTTGAGGATAAGTCAATGTTATACTAAGTAATTAATTTTCCAAATTTCTTTGTATTAGAACCTAACTCTAATCTTTACAAGCTTAATAAAAATCACACTTAACACAAACCATCAAGAAATGATAACATGACTTCACATAATGATCAACTATCACCTACCAAGGAAATAAGAAGGAGTAGTGACAGAATTGCTAATGAAGAAGACTGGGCAATGCCAATGTAGACACGTATTACTTATGTTCACGTTGATCCACATCTTCTAGACTTCACCTTCATATTCCATCAGGATAGATAAATGAGGTGGAGAGATATGCAAGGTAACATACTTCTACCTCCCGAACGTGCAACACTAAACATGCTATAGACTACTCTAAGAGAAATGCACTTGGACTAGATTCAAGAAGGGTATCGTGTAACTCAAAACATGACTAGACCCTATGAACCTACAAGGGAGCTGATAAAAAGAGATGCTGCTAAGGAAATCAAGCATGTTCATACCAAAGGGAAGCAAGCCAACACATTTGTTATTATAGAAGAGCTTGCTGTTGATCAGTTCATTTTGGAACAACTCCACCAAAACCATGAGGATCCATCAAAGACACCTATCATCAGATTAGAAGAACCTATCAAAGCCCAACTTCACTCTACTCTGGTAGAGCCACATAAGGGGAAGGCTACTGACTCAAGATACAAGTGGGACTCGAGGCCAAGGGATCCTACTAAGTCCTACAAAGAAAAGTACAAGAGTCATGAAAGGAGAACTAGCCAGCATCATTCTCCTACTACCTCCTCTACTTCATCACGATCATTGGAGGACTATGACAAGAGACAACACAAGTACTCAGATTTTGATAGGGAAAAGAGAAGACCTCATGGTCATCATGATCGATACTCAAGGTATTCTAATTCAAAAGATGAGGAGTATGAAAGAAGGAGATATAGAGAGAGAAGAGAGGATCAAGAGAGGCATGAGCATAGAAGGGATCACCACTACCATAGAGCCTATGAACCTAATCATGATGATGAATGCCTTATGGCAGCCTAGAACATGATCAACATTCAAGAAGCAATTTACATACCAACTAGACACGTGTGAGATAGCTGAATCAAATAGCTAGATATGAATAACATGCCACGATTTAAAGAAGGCTACAATGTTGATCCTCAGCATCATCTTCAAGCATTCCACAATGCTTGTGCAATTCAAAATATAGAGAGTGACTAGCAGAAATTGAAGCTATTTCTTAGAACACTTGTAAAGGAAGCGGAAAGTTGGTACAAGTCACTGGAAACTGAATCCATCAAACACTAGAGTATCATGCTTGAAATTTTTAATGAAAAATATCAAACATATTCACAAGTGTCAACCCTAAGAAAGAAAATCTAGAATTGGAAGCAAGGAACTCATAAGACCCTTGATGCAATAATGGACAGATATTATTCATTGTTACACATATTCCCAAGCCATGGATAAGCTGATAAGTACATGGAACTAGAAGAACAAATCATCAATACCTAAATGGAAAAAATAGATAAGCTGGAATAATTAAGGAAAAGACATGCTTACCCTTAGAAAAATTAGGAGGAAGAAACAAACTAGGAACACTTGGAAATCCCAGACACAATGGAACCAAAATCGTTGGAATTGAAAGCCCTATCGACAACATTAGAATATGCATTTCTGAGCAACAAGAAGCCAGTAATTATCAATGCCAACCTAGACAAGAAACAAAAAAGGAAACTACTAGAAGTAATTAATAGATGGCCAACAACATTTGTGTGGTCTTATGATGAAATCATAAGAATTGATCCATGAATTTGCCAACACCAGATCTACACTAATCCTATTTTCAAACCAAAATGCCAACCTTAATGAAGACTTAATCCTAAACTCAAGGAGGTAGTCAAGAAAGAATTAGAAAAGTTGCTAAAGGCAGAATTCATTTATCCAATTGCCAATGGTGAATGAGTAAGCCCTTTGATGATAGTTCAAAAGAAGGAAGGTAAATGGTGTATTTGTATCGACTTTTGGTTCTTGAACTCAGCCACATTTAAGGATCATTTTGCATGACCCTTTGTTCATTAAGTTTGGGACATAATTTTAGGACATGAGTACTATAGTTTTCTAGATGGGTACAATGGATACAATCAAATCTGCATTGCACTGGAGGACCAAGAAAAAACCATGTTCAGCATTCCATGGGGAATGTTTGCTTACAAAAAAATGTCTTTTGGTCTATGTAATTCATTGGCAACCTTCCAAAGATTAGTTTTAAGCATCTTCCAATAGTAGATAGGTAATGGTGTTATAGTTTTCATGGATGATTTTTCCACATATGGGCTAGATTTCAAATAAGCCCTGGATCAATTAGAGCAAGTACTTAAAAGATGTGTTGAAACTAATCTAAAGCTCAATTGGTTAAAGAGCCATCTTATGGTCCAAGAAGGCATAGTACTAGGACACAAAATCTTCCAAAAGAGTATAGAAATAAATCTGAAAAAAATTAGAGTCATCCAAAATATCACTTAAAGTCTATAGACAATAAAAGATGTAAGATCCTTTTTGGGCCATATGCGATACTATAGAAGATTTATTGAAAACTTCTTTAAAATAGTCAAACAACTGGTAGAACATACAAAGAAGGATATGTGAAAAGGAATTTGAAACCTTGAAACAAAAGTTAGTCATATCATATCATATCATGACTGATGCCTCCAACTATGCACTTGGAGAAATACTAACACAACTTGATGATTAAAAGAGACTGTACTACATACACTGTGCCAATAAGAGCATCACCAAAGCATAATTAAACTACACCACAATTGAAAAGGAGCTAATGGTGGTGGTGTATGCTCTTGAAAAATTCAGACATTATGTGCTTAGTTACCATATCTATGTCCACGCAAACCATGGTGCCATCTAATTTTTAATGAATAAGCCAATAGTTAATTCTAGAGTGATAAGATGGCTTGTGATTCTTTAAGAATTTCACATCACAATGATTGATAAAAAAGGAACAAAAAACATTCTAGTTGATCATTTATCAAGGTTGAAATGGGACATAGACAATCAAGTAGAACCCTTATCAGACCATTTTCCTGATGAGGACCTCTTCACTAGAATAGTGAAGCCTATAAGTTCAACAAAATAGCCATGGACTACAAAGTACCTGATGTACCTCACCACAGAAGATCTTCCTATTAAACGGAATAGAAAACAACATGAACAATTCCTTCACAAAGCTAAACAATACATGGAAATAAATGACAACTTGTACACAATTTGTGCAAATGGGCTTATTAGATGGTGTGTACCTAATCATGACTAGCAAAGGGCATTACAAGGCACACATGAAGGTCCATGTGGTGGCCACTATTCAGGGCATAGAACAACACTTAAATTACTGATGGTAGGCTACTTCTAGCCTACTCTATTCAGAGATGCACACACTTTTACCCAATCATGTGAGTGTTGCCAAAGAGATGGAGGAATTATGACTAAACATGAAGTGCCACAACATTGGATATAGTTGCTAAAATATTTTGATATTTGGGGAATTGACTTTATGGGGTCCATGCAATTGATGTCAAATGGAAAAGCATACATTATTGTGATGATGGATTATTGTACAATGTGGGCAAAGGCAGCAATAGTAAAAGATTGTATAGGAAAAATAACTACCAAGTTTTTCCAACAACATGTGATGAATCAATTTAGAGTACCTAGAATGCTAATATCAGATAATGGGATCCACTTCATCAGTGCTACCTTTAAGAAACTCATGCAACAACTTGGGATCAACCATAAATTAACAACACTATATCATCCCCAAGCAAATGGTCAAGCTGAAGCCACTAACATGAAATTACAAGAATACTTACTAGGATGCTTAGTAGGTTTAGACATGATTGGAGTATGAAATTAAATGATGCTCTATGGGCATATAGAACATCCTAGAAATTACCTATAGGGTACACCCCATATGAGTTACTCTATAAAAAGCTACTAACACTTCCAATCCAAACAAGAACACTTTAGCTACTGCTAGTGAACTTGACCTTGATTTGAGTTTAACATAAAAGGAACATCTAATGAATTTAAATCTTTTAGATGAAAATAGACAAGTAGCACTTATTGATAGTGAAGTCCACAAGCACTATTCCAAAATTAGGCACAATTCATAGATAAGAAATGTAACCATACAACCGGGTGACAAGGTCCTCTATTACAATCCTAGTCATTTATCCCAAAAGGCTAAAGTTTAGATACTTTCGGAGGGACCATACATAGTACACGTCACTTATCTATTTGGTGCCTCATGCCATGTATATATCTAATGCCTTACATATTCATTACCCATCTAGCCCACATAAGCTTATCCTTGTCAGCATCCAACAAGTCAAACCATACTATGAGTACTCAAAGAAATCCACCCAACCTACTCACCAATCTTCCACTTGTTCTATCTTCCATTTCCCTAATCTTCATAATAGTTGTGGGGGTGTCCATTTACAACCATAGGTACCTTAGTGATTTTTCTATTTTCTTTGTTTTACAATTCTTTTCATTTTTCACATTCTTTCACAATTTTCTTATTCTTTTATACTTTTCCATTTCTTCAATTTTACATATTCTTTATATTTATTCATAATTTTTACCATCTTTCCCATTTTTTTTACTTTGTTTAAAACCCTTTGTAAATAATTTTTGATAATTAATAAAACACATTTAAATAAAGGCAAGATGTCATCCAATAAGGTGAAAATTTCTCTATGAAATCAAGTCATAAGAGACTAATAACTTGCATAGTGAGCCCACATCATCCATCCATCCATTCCATTAATAAGAGGTTCTTACCATGATCATAATGATATTCTTTCCATCATCAAACTAAGAATAAACTTGTGATCATTATGCTTGGATAGAAAAGCGAACAACCAAGAGGGAATGTAAAGGGTGTGACGTCAAGGGAACTTGTGAATGCTTTTTGGATTATTATTGTAAGCTTTATCATGTTACTAAGGTTGCATTATCTTCTTGTAGATCTAACGAAAATGAAAGTAAGAATAAAATAAGTGCTACCTTAAAAATTTTGGCATAAATAACAAATAAAAGAGCACAAAATAAGTTTCTAGGGGTTCCACTAGAAAGACATGTTACCCATGCCTGAAGGTAGGCAGCTTCTCAAAAATGTAAAAATAAAAATAAAGTGCCATGAATGAACTCCTCCCTTGGACAATACACCAAGTGACAATACTCCTTGTAATATTGATAGTCTTACAATTATAATTCCATGAGATGAAATGATGCAATGTCATTGGAATGTGATCTAGAATTGGTTTGAATCTTGAATAGAAAGGCTAATGATTACCTTAATCACTAATAAAATTTATTATGCCCATGGTAAGACACCTCATGTCCTAATTTCTGCAATCCCTTCTAAAACCATTTCATCTCACTATTTGAATAATCATAACCTATAATTTTGTGTAACATAGAGTTATTTTTCCAATTTGGTGGTACTAATATGTGTGTTTTGCTAAACATATATGTGTTACATTCAACTCCTTAGATGCCTAAGGACATTTTTAGGCATGGTTATATAAGGGCATTAAGGGTTGGAACCTACTTTGGGGAGGACCCACTAGTATAACTATTGTATCTTATACTTGCCAAGCGATTCCACATCATCTTGAGCCTTTCACTTCCAATAAATAATAATAAATACTTTCCATATCATTCACACTATCCATTCTAAGAACACAACAATGTTGTCTTTTTCATCCATTCCATCAATACCTTATTTACTTTCATTACCCATGATTCCTTAATCATAGACTTTCAATGCTTATTTTTCACAACTAAAGCATCATCTCCATATCCAAACCCTTTCAACATGATGCATATCTTCCAACTATCCTATGGGACTTGATTTTTCCCAAGAAAAAAATTTAGAAATCTTGATTTTTCTATGGTGACATTGTATCTACAATGATGAGCGGCAAGGTATCCCTACGCTCAACCATATGAATATGAGTGTACACACACGATCCGGTTAAATTCCAAGGACTAAGTGCTTATGCGCCTTCACAGAACTTGGATGGGTTAGTCAATCATTGTCTTCCCAAGCTTACTTATATAGCGTAATTGTATGGTTAAGTAAACTTGAGGTATATGATTTTTATATATTTTCTAATGTTTTATGTCCTGTGCTACAAAAGGAGAAATGAACTAATTAAGTAACTAATTTAATTTAACTAATCGACTATGCTCTAACTAGTCCTAACACCAGCATCTGTTCCCACTTGCCGTACACATCCTAAACCAGTGCAACACTACTGGGATTACTAAACACTAATTGTTATTGGATTACCAAGTGTTCCACGCATGCTTGAAGTGGTCGTACTGAGTGTGCTTACTTGGGAGAGTTAACAAGGTGAGAGAGAGAACATTAATTAACTAAGAAAAGCATAAAATAACTGTAAATAACATTAAATAATCTATTTTGAATGCTGCAAGGTTTATCACAAAGTTCGTCTTTATTTTTAGCCACAAGGTGTGCTTAGGTACACAATGCTCGAATAAAGATCTATTTACTTTATCACTCCTACTATGGGCACTCAGAAATGATTCTAACTCTGAGGAAGGAAAACTGCAAGAGTTCAAGTAAGGGACTAAGACTAACTATGCAAACTAAGTGCACCTGCCTCTTATTTATAGGTGATGAGGCAAGTCCCGACATCAGATGCCCAATATCACTTGGTGAGCTCTGATATCACGGACTCAATATCGCGAATGCAATATCATGGCCCCGATATCGCAGTTCATCATACCCCCATGACTAAATGAAAACTCATCCTTGAGTTCCTTACAAAATATTGGGAAGGTATGGGATTATTGACTAAATGACAACCGACGGTGACATGGGTGATAGACTCAAAGTGCCTAGTGAACGGATCGACAAACATATTACAGCATTGGTGTTCATGCCCATTGTGGTAAACACTGTACATAGATGACATCCAGGCCTTCATCTGACAACTTGAAGGGAAAGAAAGAGAGAAAGAAAAAAGAATGAGGTGTGTTGCTGCCGATGTCAGAAATGTGCACTCCATTGTTTATCCATAGCCACATGATGAAGTGTGTTCCTTGCATAACTACTCCTGCTCTAGTCCATCCCAAGTGCTCCCTCCTATCTTAGTCCATTGTTTGTATGGTTGCCATCTGCACATACAACATAGTCATAAATTAGCAAGGATAGATAAGATACAATGTAGTTGATACCTTGCCCCAATATGAAGTACCTTGGCTTGGTTGTGGGTATGGCAGATACTAGGTTAGAGGTTTATGATTGATAACTACCCAAGGTGTAGGGGTAAGATACGTATGGAATGGAAAAATTTGTGATAGGGCCCCCATGACTAATAGCAAACCTCCGGTAGCAATAAGATGGAAAAAATGAAGGAACAAGAAAGATGAGAGAAATAACAACGGTGAAGCCAATAAAATGGATGTCATGGATGGGGATGAAACAAGAAATGGTCGATTGCAAACAATGTTGAAGGGAAAGAACTTAACAACTACACCAAAAAGGAATGCTAGTGGGTCCTCCCCAAAGCAGGCTCATGCCTTTTATGCCCTGATAGACCCGCAAACCAAAGGGTTTGTAGGCTCTAGGAATGACGTATGGAACAATGGTTAAGAACTTTACCCACAAGAAGTTACCAAAGATGAACAATGCCTCAACCAAGATATAGGCTAATCAGAAAATCGACAATGAGGTGGAATATGGTAAGAAATATGGAAGGAGAGGAGAAAATGGAATGGAATCCTAAGAGCATGGTTGTGTAAAGTCTCCCGTGTGTATTATATGGTTAAGGTGAATGAATATAATTCATTCCAAATCTAGATTCAAACAAGCCATATTTAGTGACCTCACATCAACATGTTTGACCAACCCATCCTCTTGAAGCAACAAGAATGCATTCATAGAGTCACCACCATTCCAAGGAGAGAAAGATAGAGAAGTAGGAAGTGAGAAAGGGCCTTGGTTAGAGGGAACCTTCAGGCATGGGTAACATGTCTTTCCAGTGCCATAACCAATGCTTGTAGCCCATATTTCATTATTATGTCTAAGGGGTGTGCTTTGAATTCTCACCATTTTTTTTTATTGTGAGAACCACACCATGCAAAGACTTATTTGATTCATTCAACTTCCTGATGTTTGGTCATCGACACAATGGCGAAAAACCCATGAAAAGCATCAAAGTACCCAAGAGAATAGCCAACACAAATGCATCAAATCCCCTTGAAGTCACACCCTTTTCAACCATTGAGTCCTTCCTTGGTTTGAAGAATACCTAGCCTCCAATTCATTAATAAGTTCATTTAGAAAAAGGGATAGTACAGTTCCAAAGCCAAGGGAGACCACAGAGTTGAATGGATGAATGGACAACATGGACTCATTGCCTGATTTGTCAAAAGGACCATATCTTAGTATCAACACTAAAAATCAAAGGTGAAAATCGAACATTAGCAATCAACACCATTATAGTACAATCCACCATCATGAGCACTTATTGTATGATGAATGAAAGTAAATCAAATAAAGAAATAGTAAAAATGTGAACGATGGTGTAAAATAAAAATAAGTAAAATTGAAAAGATGTGTAAAAAAATACAAAAAGAGTTGAGGGCTTCGAATGGTTAACATTGGTGGCCATCTCCCTACAACTGATTTGGAAGGAGGAGATTTGAAATAACGAGTTGGGTTTTCCACCAACAGAGGTAGTATTGATACTAGCTATTCTAAGCTCATGGAAAGGTTTGGTTTGTTGGATGTTAACCAACAATTTCTTATCCAGGCTCTTAGGTTTGTAAATCATCATGGCACCTAAAGGAAAAGTTTCATGAATAATATAAGGTCCTTTCCATAGCGTTTGAAATTTAGTTCATTATGGCACATGTGTGGGATTCCAGTAGAGAACCTTATCTCCTAGTTGATATTTAACTTTTCTAATCCTTAGGTTATGACATTGTTTGTTAAAGGCCTTGTGCAGTTCGTTAGATGACAGGGCGGCTAATCAATTTTCATCTAGCAAGTTAAGGTTCATCAACCATTCTTTCTATGCTAGATTAAGGTCAAGGTTGAGATCACACATCGTAGATAGTGTACAGAGCTCAGCTTGAATAGGAAACATTAGAATTTTACTGTACACTAACTCATAGGGAGAGTAGCCTATAGGGAGTTTCCATGTGGAGCAGTATGCCCAAAGAGCATCGTTTAGTTTGGTGCTCCAGTCTCGCCTATATTTGCTAATGGTTCATGTCAATATTTTCGTAATATCCCTATTGGTGACTTTAGCTTAACCATTCGCTTGAGGGTGATATGGTGTAGTCAACTTGTGTTCCACTCCTAAGCATTGCATCAACTTTCGAAAAGTTGCACTTGTAAAGTATGTACCATTTTTAGAAATAAGTGCATGAGGCACACCAAAGCTATTAATAATTTTTTGTTGAACAAATCATGCAGCGGTAGATGATGTACAATCCGTAACAAGGGCTACTTCTACCCACTTTGTGAAATAGTCAACAACAACAACAATGTAGGCTTTTCCATTGGACATTGGTGTAATAGCCCAATAAATTCAATTCCCCATATATCGAAGGGTTCTAAAGGTTGAATCCATTGTTGTGGACCCTCCATTCTAGCAGTCATTCCCCCATCACGTTGGCAATGCTCACAAGATTGGACAAAATGATGGGCGTCCTGAAACAATGTTGGCAAATAATATCCTGCAAGCAGGATTTTAATGGCTATTTGTCTCCCTATGTAATGACCCCCATAAGGGCCCTCATGAACATCTTGAAGAACTTGTAATTGATCTACATCAGGAACATACCATCAAACCAAGCTATTAGGACATACCTTATAAAGGTGCCTATTGATTTCTATAAAATATTTGGCTCGGTGTAGAAACTGCTATTTCTTTTTAACGTCTAACTCTTATGGTGTTTCTTGTGTAAGGAGATAGGTAAGAATGCTACTATACCAATTTATTTCTGTGGTTAATTGATTATTTAGTACACCTGCAAAGAGGAATTTATTAGGAAAGCGAATAGAAAGCGGATATTCATCCTCTTTATTGATCCATCTTAATCGAGATAAATGATCAACAACAATGTTCTCGATGCCTTTACGATCTATCATCGTAAGATTGAACTCTTGTAAGATTACGAGCCATCATGTGATGCGAGCGCTCACCATTGGTTTATTCAGTAGGAATCAAATTGCACTATGGTCTATGTGTACAAATACCTTATAGCCCAATACATAGTGCCTAAACTTATCTAGTGCAAACACCACAACCATTAACTCCTTTTCTGGTGTGGTGTAGTTAAGCTATGCACCAACAATACTTGACTCACA
>MNCI01008133.1:0-24735 GCA_015680685.1 Gnetum montanum | reverse complement strand
TGGTATAGCACCATGGCTTGAGGTCACCCTGACCCAAGCTTGCCTTGATGCTATCACGTCGCATGAGATGCAACGAATGGTCCTTCAAGAGCTAAAATTTGGACCATTCCTCAGGAGTGCATCAAAAGAAGTGAGGCTCCAACTGCAAAAGTCTCCAATGTGGCCAATCATCACAACCAGTGCTGAGTGGTACTTAGGAGAGACCTACCTTTTCTCGATGAATCATCAACTAGGGTCTAGAGTAAGAATCAAAGACATTTATGTCAGTTACTCTTCAGAGATGATAGCATAGGCTCTGGGGTTTCCTAAAACTAGGGTAGATGTCGTGGAAATTCCAAAACAGGCCGATCCAGAGGTAAAGGTGGAATGGACCAAATGGTGCTACGGAGTAGAGTGCAAGGAATTTAGCTCTTTGACCATGGCAGAGAGGATATACTCAGAGATCACCTCTTACCACTTGAATCCAATGGTAAGAACTAGTAAAATCATAGCCTTTTCCACTTGTGCATGTGCTACCTTGAGTCGAAAATTCCCAATGAGTCTTCCACAGCTACTGTTTTTGGAGATTGAAAAGAGGTTTGCTGAGAATGAACGTGGAAGATGAGCTCTCCCCTTTCCCTGCCTAATTTGAAAGTTGTGCAAATGGGAAGGGATAGCATGGTACTCCAATGATGTAATCCAGCATGCCCTGACTACCTCTTGGTGGGAGATGATGAAGGATAAAACTCCTTTCACCACACAGACAGAGGAGGAGCAGCAACCACCTTCACCACCTGCACAAAAAACGCAGTCGGGCTCACAAACCATAGTAGAACACATCCAGAAGATCTGGGAAATGCTCTTGAGCTAGCAAGAGCAATCTAGCAGGACTGGTGAAGGAGAAGACCCTTCAGTCTATTGCCCTGCCATGAGCCACCTAGAGCAAGTGGCTCAATTAGTTAACTTGCTTGAAAAGGTAGGGCTGATATTCTCTGCCGCCCAAGCACAAGTGCCAATCAGAATAGATCCAAGCATCCCAGAGGCAACAGTATCAACCCAATAGTTATTCCCTAAAATTTCTAGGAATGCTACTACCTTCTCGATATTCTTGGAAGATGGCAAAGAGGCGACGATCCTGGTGATGCAACACCAGGAATAGGAGGTTGTGGCCGAAGTGGTTGCTGACATAATTGCTATGCCTCTCAATGCACCGGCAACACCTATACCGAACGTTCATGGACTACAAGATGTACAGGTGTTTGCCAAAACTATGTGTAGCAAGATTGATGTAGCCCAACATGAGGAGTTGTTGGATTGACTTGTGGGAACTGGGCAATCGCTTCTAGATGTCTTCGACCTTCTAGACAATATTATTGCAACCTAGTCAGAGCTGCTGTTAGCAAGGGGTAAGAACCTCATTTTGGAAGGGCAACTTGAAGCTGCTCAAGCCGCTTGTTAGGGCTTGGCAATGGAGGTATCCCAATTAAGAGCCCAACTTGTTGATCTAGCCATTCTTGACCGTGAAATCACCAGGGATGAAGCTTTTCAATAGCTTCAACTTAAACTTTAGGTTGTTGAGGATGTGCAAGAGATGACGATCTTTGAAAAGTCCTTGGAAAATGCCCAAGAATATCACTTAGATAAGGACTTGGCGAAGGTTTGCTAGGAGAATGTGTAACTGACCTCGGAGGTTCATTTCCTGTGCAATGTTGGTGCAGAGAACAAACAGATGAAAAATTTTATCCACCAATAGTAGGAGGAACTAGCTAAGGTGAATGTTGACGTAAGAAGGTTGGCTACTGAGAACTAGAATCTGTCAATGGAGGAGGTTCGGGCATTGCGATAGAAGTCTGCAATTTAAATTACCACTTGGAAGAATGAGGCCCTGAAATTTGAAAACATCAAAAATTGTTACAGGGACCAAGTGCTGAGGGAGGTGATGTATGGCAACCTATCTTCAATGGGTTGAATGCCTACAATAAAGCTGAAATCCACCTAAAAGAGCTGCATATTGAGGAGATGATAGAATACATGGAGCTTGCCAACCTTCGATATGCAAACCTAGCTATGCTCACAGTCGAGAGACCATGGTCAGAATTGGAAAAACAAGTGGTCTCCTCATATTCCCTATACGAGGGAGAGTTCCAGGTGCACAAATCAACAAAGAAGAAGCTAGAAATGGTAAACATGGAACTCGAGGTTCTCTGCACAAGCTTTGAAGGACAACGTACAATCGCAGAGGACCTGGCCTGTAGAATGAATAACTACCAGTAGCTTTAGGCATCAATTTGAGTGTTTGACATCAAATGCAAGTAGTTCACAACCTAGTTTGTCAACCTGAAAGAACTCCTTCTAGTGCTGCCATGCCCTTGGGAGGTTCCAGTTCCAGCACACATTGGAGAAGTTTCCTGGACAGTGAATGATCCCAGAAGTAAAGAAGAAAAAATGAGGGCTCTCTTGGAGGCCTTCTGGCTACCTCCAGAAGTTGTAGCTGCCGCGGGATAGCCATCATTCATGCCACCACCAACGCATGGGCTAGAGGCTGGAGAAGGTCCATTAGAACCACCACCCCCAGGGATGGTGTGACCTTCTCCAACAATTTTGTGCATCATCCTATATGGTAGAGACTCTAGGACCAACAAGGTATTCAATTTTGTCTCTGAACACTGCCATTTTTTGTAACTTGTCCTCCTCTGTTACTCGAGCATTTGGTCAAGTTAATGTTGTATCATGTCTGTGTTTAGGCATGTGTGTTGTAAATAAGAATCCATACCTTCCAAATTGTAGAGTAACTCAAGGATGAGTTTTTACTTAGTTGTGGGGGTATAATGAAGTGTCATTAGTCGATGCGTCAACTAGGCTGCGTATACGTGGCTGCGTCGATGCTGGCCCGTTGACGTAGCCTTCCGTACGCCGACGTGGCCCCGTTTATGCAGAGCCTATTTCAGCCTATAAATAAGAGGGCCTTCCACCTCATTTAGGTACCTTTTAGTTAGCTGTAGTGAAGCTCTTGTAGTTTGTTCCCACAGGAGAGAGAATATTTTCCAAGTGCCTGTAGCAGGTGTAAGAAAAGTGATCGGCTCTTTATTTCGAGTGTTGATGTATCTGAGCCCATTGGTGTGATGGCAATAAAGAAAAACTATTCAAGCATTCCTTGCAGCATTTGGACATAGCTATTTTATGCATTCAATAGTTTAATATGTTTATTCTTTGTTAATTGTTTTGATAATTACTTAATTTTCTGTTATTATTATTTCAATTGCTATCGCTCGTTTGTAGTTTGTAAAGGCCATAAGTACAACCATCTCGAACGTAAATCAAACACTTGGTAAACCTAGTAACGCTTAATGTCTAGTAATCCAGAAGTGTTAGGAGATGCTCAGAACGTGCTTGAAAGATGGGACTAGATACTTATGTTAGGAGTAGTTAAGATTTAGATTAAGATAATCTTAGATTAATTAATATTCTAGCCTTACTTTCCAAGATAATTAGCTGCCAAAAGATAATTAAAAAGCTATAAAAATCATTAGCCTTAGTCTCACTTAACCATCATAAATAGAACCTCACAAGTGAGATTAGGAAAACAAGAATTGTTCTAACCTAAGGTTTCACTAGTTAGAGTCTGGTGTATGTTAAGTGCTTACAATCTACAAAATTCAACCGAGTTGCATGTGAACGCCCATGATTCATATGGTTGGGCATAGGGGTACCTAGCCACTCATCAATAATCAGCCAAGACTTTAAACTGGCATGTTGCTAATCTATTCGAGCACTTGCCATTGGTGAAACCTTTGGGGGCACTCACAACATCATTGCCTTTGACCATTCTGCTAATTTTTTGGAGCACCTGCCATTAGTGCAACCTTTAAAGGACTTGCAACATCATTGCCCTGGCACTTTCACTAGCATACTGAGCACTTGTAATTGGCACAACATTTGACACATTTATAGCATCTTTACATCTAGCACATGTAGGATCTTCACATCTAGCATTTACATTGGCATTTCATGTTGTGTGGTTTTCTTGTCTTTTAGAAGTTGTGTTTGTAGGATGATGACTTGAAGATGGTCATGCAGAGATGCATCTCATTGTAGCAGCAAGTTAGCACATTCATATGATGTGCATGATTGGACTACTTAAGCCACTCAATAGTGCACATCCCCCTCATCCCTGTTATAGCCTATGCACATCCACTCCTTCATCCCAATATCCTCTCATCCCCCACATACTCATGATTTCACATTCCCTTGGCATACACATTGTAACGCACATGGAATTCTCTTTATATCAACTATTGAACTCATGATGGGTGTAACGTAACTTGTCCCATGAGGAACCTTTGTGGGCTAGTCAAAGCCCTAAATGGATGTAACACAACTCATCCCTAGGAGGAAACATTTTTCCTACAAATGCAATGTGGTTGCATAAATGAAAACCCCATCTACTCAATGGCCCACCCCTTATAGCTAGTATTTAGTAGTAAGCCGAACCCAACAGAGGTTTGCCTCACAGCATAAAAAAAGAAGGGAAAATCACATCCCCAAGCAAATTGAAAACACTGCAGCTTCGCAACTAGCCCAGCCTTAGATTGACTTTGACTCTCTCATAAGCATTCCAATGAGAGGTCAATATTTTAGGGGTAAGCCACTTCATGCCACGGTCACTATCAGCTATGCTAAATTTGAATCTTAAAAAATGATCCATTGTTTGCATTTCATTTCCACCATTTAAATTTCATCTCCCTAGCATTGCCTATACCCCTTGTACCTCATCATAACCTTATTTTAGTAGCACTCTTGAACATGGTAAAACGACATTCGATCTTGTACTGACAAGTGATGTTGGTGGCATGTTTGTTGTGGTGTTTTGTAATTCTTTTTCAATGTCTCTTGGGCCACTCCTCCAGATGTCAATAAAGAGGGGCCATTGAAACACCACAAAATATCAGGCCTCATCATCTCAGGCCTCATCATCTCAACTAAAAATTTGGCTAAGTGTCAAAATGGTGGTACTTTGCCCATATTTTTCTAATTGTTGAGTGTAGTTAGCTCCAACTACTAGATTTGCAAATTTTTTTCCAAGTTTAGAATGATGTCACTTTCTACAAATTCACATGTCATGATGTGTAGTGTAGCACAACGTAGCATCTTGTCACACTGTGTAGCATAGCACAACATAGCACCATGTCATGTTGTGCATGATAGCATAGCAAAGTACCATGTCACGCTATGCAATGTAGCGTAGTGTAGCAACCTATCACCCTATGTAGTGTAGTGCAGCATAGCACCCTATCACCTTGTGTAGCATAGTGCAGTGTAACACAACATAATGCCCTATCACCCTGTGCAGTGTAGCATAGCGTAGCACCCTGTCACACTACGCAACATAAAGCAACGTAGCACCATGTCAAGCTATGCAGTGTAGCACCATGTGAAGCTATGTAGCGTAGCACCATGTCAGGCTGTGCAATGTAGCATAGCATAGCATACATGTCAAGCTATGTAATGTAGCACAACATAGCACACCTGTCTAGTGTAGCAACCAGTGTCCCATGTCCCAAATGTAACACTAGATGAGCCCAACAGCTAGTGTCCTATGGTCCCACCCATTACACTGCCACATGGCACCTAATCCACATTTTGGGCTAATCTTAGCCATATAAGTACCCCCGTGCCCTAGTTTTTCACAAGGGGTAGGGGGGAAGAGAGGGGTTGGCTTCCATTTTTCACCAGTAAGGTAGTTGGCACTTCCATTTGGCATTCAGCACTTTAGCATCTTGGCACTTAGCTCCATGGGTGAATGAGACCCAAAGCACACTACATCAAAAGAAAGGCATAGCTACACCACACGGTACATTGTAGCCCCATTGCAACATTGTAGAAGATTACATGGTACACTGTGGCTACCAACCTAGCAGGCACAATTCAGCATAGGGAGCACCAGACTTCATAACCTGACATCACCAAGGCTGTGATTATGATCCCACTGCATCTGTTATACACTATGTATCTTTTGAGACCCTTTGTGAATTAGCTATGCTCCCTTTTTAGGGTGGTGCATTGCTATTCTCAAACTCTATTGCATTTCTCAAGCATTTCTCTTTGGCATTTAGCATAACACTTGTATTTTCTAACTTTTTCATACATATTTTCATGTTCACATTACTATTCTCAGGCAAGGACACCATGGTATGCTCTAGCTTAGCCAAACCCGATGCCCGTGTGTAATGTAGTATAAAATCTTCTCACACATGATTATTTTAACATCACGTAAGTCCCTATTTGATCAACAAGACCATTCAGGGAACCCTATTTTCATTTTCTCCAACATGGCCCTCTCACAAATTTGGGGTTAGGCTGTATGCCCGGTGACCTTTTGGTGTTCTAGCTACCAACATTTTTAGACGTCACAATACCAGTGTATATCACAAGTGTAATTGGAAAGACAACGATTGAACTTAAGGTAATATTCACCTCCTAGAATACTAGTGCACAAAAAACTATAAAGTTCATGGAATTCAACTGGATTGCATGTGAATGCTTTGTGATTCATGCTATTGGATGTAGGGGTACCTCGCTACTCATCATTGGCATCATTGATCAGGACTTTATTGTTGAAACATGTGCTATCTAAGATTAGTGAATATTATATATATCATTGGACGAACTCAAGGTCAACATCACTCTCAATGACATATAAACTACTAAGCACACTCATATATTTATTCGTTTTGCAAAATGTCTTCTTCTAATCATATACATGAAGATATCAATCCATTGGTCCCACAGGAATGAAAAGTGGTATATGAAACATCCCAAAATTCCAAGGCATTCTTGCTTCACCAAGCCTTTGCAATCTAAGTAGCATCATGGCAGTTCTTCAGGAGAGGAATGCTCTGAGTTCAGGTTGACCAGTTTGGCAAATTTTCTACTCTCGGTGTAGACAGGCTCTATGGATCATTTTGCCTGCCCACTTGAGTAGTTTATCTAGCCGACAGCTTAATCAGAAATGATGTGTGGAGTTATTAGCAGTGCTTAGGATGTGTGAAATAGTTTGGCAAGTTTTCTAAGTCATGAAGTTTGCTACGCTACGCCATGCCACGCTATGTAGCGTAGCAAGCTTCAGAAAATGATTGCAGAACAAAGTGCTATGCTATGCTACACTATGCAGCGTAGCACAACGTAGCAAAATCTGAACAACCAGTTCCATCACCCGAATCCAAGTCTTTCGGCGATGGATCCTTCCATAGGAAAATGGCTAACTTCGAGAAAAGTAGGTCACGTTGGTCGCTACGCTACACTACGCCATGTAGCCTAGCACGACATAGCGACTCTGTAGAAGCAACAAAGGCATCTCAAAGGGCAAGATCAGCAAGTTCGCAAGGTTCACAGTGCAAAAGGAAAAGGTTGCAAATTATCGACATTTTGCAACTAAAGCCGACTGCTACACTATGCTACGCTACGTAGTGTAGCATGGCGTAGCAAATCTACAACAAACAGTCAGTGTGCTTCAAAGGTTTCCAGCACATGCAGAACTACACAACATGACTTTTTCTTTTGGTGGGCATGCTACACTACGCTGCATAGCGTAGCATGGCGTAGCAAGACGCTACGCTACGCCAGTAGCCAACATAGTGCAGTATAGCAAGCAGCTACACCACATCTCCTCGCGTAGCAAGCTGCTATGCTATGCCCACATGCTATGCTACAAAGCATAGCACAACGTAGCACACAGCTGCACTACATAAATGCACTTCATCTGTTTTGATCGTTACTTCACCCGTTTACACCGTTGGCGCACCTCTCCAAGTGCAGACAATTACAGCATGGTAAGCTCGCAATTACAGCATAGATCCGCTAGCATTGGCCTAGGACATGTGGCATCCAAACCACATCCCTCGCATGTCCCTGGTCCTATAAATACCCCAATGAGCGACGCTCAAAAGGAGAGGTGAGTAGATTTTCAAGAAAAAAAAAGGTTAGCATTGCATCCCTAAGCATTGGAAACATCTTGTTTGACACTGTAAACAGTTAGCATTCTCATTTGGCATTCTATTCTACTCTTTCTTGCTGTTCTCATAGTATTTTGCATTGTTGACTCTCGAGTTCATGTTCAAGCATACAACTATCTTGCTCTAAACGTCTTGGTTACTCATGGGATCTCTGTGCCCCTCAACGCTGCGCAACCAACTGTATCCACCTTGACAGAGTGAAGTCACATTCTTGAAGCAGTGCATTTTTCTAACTGCATTTTACTTTGTTTCTTGCTTATCATTGCATTTTACATCATTTTCTACGTCTTTTACATTTAAGCATTATTTTGTGGTATAAGTCTTGTTTTCAAATTTTCTAGTTGCAAAAGGTTATATTAATATCGACTAACTCATTGTCTAATCGACCAGACTATTCAAGGTGCCCCATTTTTGTTTTATCTAGCATGGCCCTCCCACGGATTTGTGGTTAAGACTGTCACGACCAAAAACCTCTTAGTGTTTTCTAGCCATCGACATTTTTGGTTGTTACAGTTTCCTGGTGCTAGAAGAAGGGCCTTTTGCACTCTGATATGCATTAGTGTAAACTTGAAACCCATTTGTGATTGTTTATGTGTCATGTGGTGCAGATTGGTCACCTCGATCGTTCCTCGAGAACCCTACAGGACATAAAACCTCCAATCTCTAGTTGACTTGCTTGTCTTACGGTAGTCTTGCATGTGTTCTATACCCTATCATGCACTAGCGTAAATGTGACATCCTTTTGCGGTTTTTTATGCATTGTGTGGTATAGGCCGATCACTTCGACGGTTCCTTGAGAACCATGCAAGACATAAAGTCTTTTTGATTGCTTTCCAATTTCTTTGCTTTTCTCGTTTGCAAAATTGTTTATCTATCCAATTTCTTTGCTTTTTCCCATTTGAAAAACTTTTTAGCTTAACAATGGCTTCCTTGAGCACCATTGCTAACACCTTCAACGTTGAGGTTCCCATCACGGTTCAAGGCACCACTAGTGCCGAACAACTGCTAAACCCAATGCTAGAAACACGTCAATCCCTCAGGATCCAAAACTGAGGACCTGAGGGCTTGGCCCAGTAGCATGAACGCCATAACTTCATCTATGCAAAGGTGTAGGCAAATCTTCCCTTGGATGTGCACGAACTCGAAGACAAACATAGCTTTGAGTTTCCTTACTGCAATGGGAAGGAATTTGTTCCCACTCCCAATGCTTCCTTCCCTTTGACACAAGCAAACCAATGGCTTCTAGACCAGCTGATCTAGTTGGTTAGACTTAGGGAGCAATAAGACATGATGTCTAACCATGAGGATGCCTTCCAGGACAGAAAGGAGGAACTCAATTCCCAATCTGATAGGGAATGTCAAACCAACCCCACTACCATCCCTGCTACCCAGTCCTTCTAGACTAACCCGCTATCTGTCGCCGCTCCCTTCATAATCATGCCTACACTTCCACAACCCACGATTATGTCTGCTATGGGTAGCCACATTAACCTCACGGTGTGTCAATGTCCTTTCTTGCCTATTTCACCTATTTCATTTACAGCCACTATTCCTTTGAAAACCGTTCATCAATCTATCCCTGTAGCACATCATACAGTAATCATGGCTACCCTGCCACATGTGCTGACTATACTGGCTTTGCCGCCGTATGCAGCTTTCACTTCCATTCCCGCATTTATGTCTATCCCACCATCAGAGGTAGGCCCAGGCCCGTCAACATGGTGGACCCCATTCTCTATTCCCCCTACTATGCTACCATCACAAATGTCTCACCATGTTTTCCACCAGGACTACCAAACCCTGCAGGCGGTACAAACTAGCACGGGAATATGGTCTTTCCACCTCACACACAAGCCACCCATTCCGTGGCTCAACCCACGGTCACTATCTCAACGACTTCGCCTATTGGGTGGTGGGCAATGCAAGGAGCGCCCTTCACATGGGCCACCCCGATGATATCGTTGATGGGTCACGCTGCTGCCCCCACCACCCCACAGATGGGAGCTACCTCGATATTTCCCTAGCCATCCACATCGTCCTAGGGCCTGGACCAAGTGTTCCAGCTCATCCAGACCCTCACTGAGGATATAAAATGCCTCAAGGATGTTGGGTCTGACATGGTACAAGTCATGGACTTTTACCAAGATGACCCCATCAGCCTTGCAATCCCTACACTAACGCTACCCCCAGGGATGTCCCTCCCACACTTCACAAAATACAATGGGGAGGGAGACCCCAATGCACATCTTGTTACTTTTAATTCTAAATCCCTTCTGTTGAACAATGACCACACGCAGTTATCCTTGCCTTTGCTATGTCCCTAGCTCGGAAAGCTTTGGATTGGTATCGTGTGCTACCATGCTCATCTATTTCAATCCTAGAGTAGCTTCTGAGCCAGTTCATGACACGCTTGAAGTATAACTTGAAGCCAGAAATCACACTAGATCAATTGATGAGCATGAAGTAGGATCCTTTGGAGTCGGTCCCAAAGTTCATCTAGAGTTGGCGCGTAACCCTTAATGAAATCTATGAGCCCATCGCAGAGGCCCATTTGCTGACCTTCTTTAAGGGTGCAATGAACAACTTCATCAAGTCTAAACTATACTACCTTGCTCCTCGCACTCTTAGTTAGGCCTTTGCTGAAACTAAGAGCATATAAGATGCAGCCAAGGAAAGTAAAGACTTGACCTACGTTGCTTACAAAAACACCTTCAAAAAGAAGGACAAGGATAAGGCCCCAATAGCCACAGTGGTCACTGTGGCGACCGAAGCCAAGCCCAAACCTAATAACAATAGTAATAAGAACAAAAAGAAACTAGCCACACCTGCAGCTAAACTCGTGTCCAAGCAGAGCCACACACTGCAACCTACCATACCCGTGCCTGAGACATTTGCACAACCCAAACCGATCTTTGAGTGTAAAGATCGCTCCAAGTATACCCCACTTCCTCTCAAACCTTTAGAGTTTCTGAAGTAGCTACTAGTAGCAGGGTACATCCAACATAAGCAGATGTCAGAGGAGGGAGTCAAGAAGTACCAGTGCTATTGCGAGCTCCTTAGCAACCCCTCTTTGGCCTTGCCCAATGAGCCTCTAGTTCCTAAAGGCTTCAGGTTGGATCAATTGTGTAACTACCATCAACAATGTGGTCACAATACAGATTACTATCTAGCATTGTAGGATGACATCCAAATGTTGATTGATCAGGGAAAACTAGTGTTGGATGAAAGTAATCCAGTACGTCTTGAAAATCAATCCCTACATGTCTACATGGACCCCCTCAATGCCAACAATGCTGGTTACGTCATCAATTCCATTGGTATTGATAGTGATCCATCTTGAAAATCAATCCCTACATGTCTACATGGACCCCCTCAACGCCAACAATGCTGGTTACATCATCAAATCCATTGGTATTGACAGTGATCCTAGGCCACCCAAACAACCATTCATAGTCCGTCTGCCTTAGTGTAGTGCACCAGCACCGCTAGCGGCTGGCTGAAGCCTGCAGCAACCATTTGTCTTGTGGGTTCCTCCCTAGGCATTCATCCCCATGTCACCTGTTAGCAAAACCATGCCAGCCCACCCGTTAACACCTTTATCTCCATTTGTCATCAGGGGGCCAACTCCTTCAACATCCCCCGCCTCGTGCAAGATAACTGAACAACCTTCTCATCCTAAAAAATGAGAAGTGCGTTTTGCAGGTGAGATGTCGAAGAGAAGTACCACCCCAGGTACATCCAAGCCTACTTCTTCACCCCCTGCATCTATGCCCTTGTCACCAAAGAGGGATGTTGATACAACCACACAGTCCATGCTGCCTTGCCAAGAAAGGTCTGAACCTGTATATGAAACTGGCCCTCCTTGGGAAATTCTTCTCCTGGGATGAATAGAAGAGAAAAAAGGTGGTAAATAGGGGGGTGGTCAAGACCTTCTGGATGCCCTCTCTTAGGTCAAACAAGCTCTAAAGCAAAATAACATTACATTGAGCTTGTACAACCTAATCATGACATCCATACCACACCGTTAGGCCCTAATCTGCATGTTGACGACGATTCCGATCAATGAAGACATGCCAGCAGAAGAGGAAGAAATCCACTTAGTCATGCTTCCTTCCATGCCTACAGAGCCAGAATCGTCTCAACTCACTTTCTACAATGAATCCATTAGGGAAGATCCAGAGAAGGGAAAAGTGACTATAGCTCCCCTATTCATCACAATTCGGGTCGGCCAACACCAGATCCGAAGGGTACACATTGATGATGGGGCTGCCATGGATTTTATCCCCTTCCCTATTATGGACAAATTGGGCTTAGTCGACCAGATCAAACCCACAATGACGTCATGCCTAAAGTCATTCAATGGGGCACCTGACCTAGTGAAGGGCATAGTCCACATAGACTTCATGGCAAGGGACCAATTCCCCAAAAACGTAATGTTCATCGCGGTTGAGGAGATGCCTAGGTTTAACTTGATCCTAAGGAGGTCATGGTTAGCACAACTTAGGGTTGTCTCCTCATCCATACACTAGGAGATCCATCTACCATACGCAGGCAGGGATGTGGTGATCCATGGTGATGAGGTAGCAACACAAGTAATAAAAAATGTAGGCATGGAACAGGGCTCAAAGGTTATAACCCCTGAGAATGAAGCGCTTGTCTCTGCACATACTAGCCATCCGACAGAGGAATCGGCTCAGCAGGCTGGTCCCCAAAATGAGAGCATGTGGGCTAAGTTTCCCTTCCAAGCGAGAGGCAATGATGTAGACGAAGGCCTTGGTAAAGTGTCTCAGCCTTATGTCTCGCTCAACCCGCAATGGATCAAGAAGCAGCTACGCATAGCGTAGCAACCCCACTGCTGCTTGCCTAGCTGCCGACCCTTCCACATTTGTCATCCTTCTATTTTTCATCTACACTAGTTGCTAATTAACCATTTTCCAAATCATTAGCGTATCACCCTTCAACACGCGATGGGCTCAAAATGGCCTAAAAGTAGCAATGCCTCAAAATGGCCTAAAACTATGTTAAGCCAAGGCCCAAAATGGCCTAAAACTAGCAATGGCCCAAAACGGCCTAAAACTATGTTAAGCTAGGGCTTGAAATGGCCTAAAACTAGAAATGGCCTAAAACTATGTTAAGTCAGGGCCCAAAATGGCCTAAAACTAGCAATGGCCCGAAATGGCCTAAAACTATGTTAAGCCTGGGCCCAAAATGGCCTAAAACTAGCAATGGCCCGAAACGGCCTAAAACTATGTTAAGCCAGGGCCTGAAATAGCCTAAAACTAGCAATGGTCCAAAACAACCTAAAACTATGTTAAGCCAGGGCCCGAAATGGCCTAAAGCTAGCAATGGTCCAAAATTCACTATATATCCAATGCTGGCTCATAGCTACTTCTCTGTATTTGAAGTAGATGTTTGCCTCTTGATTCTCGGTAGTTATCACCATCACCTCCTAGGGCTTCTTCACCCCTACAATAGTTTGCATAGAAAATGCTAGTATAAGAACACAAAAATACAAAAACAAATAGCAAAGACACTTTAGCATGTCGCACCTACTGCTTAGCTTACCAGGTTTATACAGAAACGGGAATTGTGGGAGGGTGACCAAAACGTCTTCCATGGGGATCAGTTTGAAGGGTGTCTATCCCTCATCTAACCAACCAGACTCCTTACATCTATTGTAAAGGATGGGATATTGGTCTAGATAGGTGGGGTACTCACCCATGCATTGACATATAACACTTGCACAGATGTTCTCAGCAGAACAAAATTCCCATAAGGTCATCTTCGCTATGGCCAAGGCATCCGTATTGCCGTGAAGGCCTTGGTCATTGATTAAAAACTTGGTAACAAAAACACATCATCAACATCTAATGAAGCATGGCGACTATAGCATAGTATAGCAGAAACAACGCTATAGAACTCACCTGCTAGCATAGTAGACAGTCCCTAGTGGGTTTTGGAAGCATGTTCCCATATGACGTGCAACAAACAATGTGTTCTAAAGATGGTAGCAGCTTTACTTAGGCATCTCCTAGATCCAAGCCAAATGTCTCAAAGCTTAGGGGCATGGGCCAGATCCCTCTCCCTACTTGCTACCAACTGCCCCATCTCTAAAATACCTTAGAATGCCTCGGGTTGCCCCAGGCAACAAGGTTTCTAGTATGATGGCTGCTACCTCATCCTCTAAGTGTGACCAAATGATCACACTAAAGTTTTGGAGGAGGAATTGTAGGAACTTGTGTGCTCCTACCATAAACCAAACCGCCCGATCTCCCACACGTGCATCAGGATGGGGAACATTGACCACAGGTTTGTTCACACAGCACAAGATCCCTGCAATGTCTAGGACAACTAGAATTGGCTTGAGCGCTATCCTACACAACACAACAGCAAACGTTAGCATCACATTCAGATGCAACACACACATAATGTAACAAAATCTAGCATTTTAGCATATAGCGTAACATAACCTTCTTCCTGTACATAGCGTGGTAAAAACGTCGAAGCAATAGCATAGCAAGAATAACCTAACGTAGCAACAAAGCGATTAGCCCTAGTAGAATGATTAGCACTACACCCTGATGAAACACATGTCACACTATCACATCACATGCAGCCAAACCCTCCTAGGGGTTCTACACTACTCCACATGAATGCCAAGCAGCTTAAACCATCCAAACCTCTGCGATAATGACAGCCACAGTGGTGGTGGTTTACGCGACCTTGCATGCAACAATAGCGTAGCGTTTGTGCATCTGCTGTAGCCTAAACAGCAACAGTGATAATGTAAACGCCAAAACAATGAAAACGCAATGACAGGAAATACAGACATCCAAAACGAAGCCATAGAAATAGGGGCAGGAGACGAAAACTATAATAGAAGCACGAGGGAACAAAGGAAGCATAGCGACCTACCGGGTCAACAGTGTCTCCTCCTGCGTCACGACGCACGCCTGTGTCATGCACCCTAGGTATTTCTTCACCTTATCGACCTTTGCAAGTGCCAAGTATGTGCGTTCTTTCTTTGGAGCCATCGTTCTGCTTGTCGACTCTTCCTCGTTGCTATGCAAAAAACTGCCTTGCTCTCTGTTAGCACAATCGTCCTACGCTCCGCAATCTCTTTGTGTTCCGAATGTGGGCTCTACACTGTTATGGTGAAGATGATGAGTTTACTAGGGCTTAATCCCTATTTATAGCCATAATGGTAGAAGAGGGAAACTTTCCTTTCTCTCTCTCCATTTAATGTGGGGTATACTGTGTAGCGTAGCATGCTCGCCACGACACCGTAGCACTGTTGGCAATTAATACAAGCAGATCTAGGCAAAAGATCTTGGCACGCCTCAAGCTAACCATTTGCTTTCCCAAAGAGCATAAAAAATATATATTTTTAGTTATCGGTCTAAAAAGTCCTTAAACTAGCAATCTTAGCGTAGCTGCGATTGTGCCGATCTGGAAAGACCTTAAACTAGCAATCTTAGTGTAGCTGTAATTGTGCCGGTCCGAAAAGACCTTAAACTAGCAATCTTAGCGTAGCTACGATTGTGCTAGTCCGGAAAGACCTTAAAATAGCAATATTAGCGTAGCTGCGATTGCGCTGATCCAGAAAGACCTTAAATTAGCAATCTTAGCATAGCTGCAATTATGCTAGTCTAGAAAGACCTTAAACTAGCAATCTTAGCGTAGCTGTGATTGTGCCAGTTCGAAAAGACCTTAAACTAGTAATCATGGTGTAGCTCTAGCTTTAGTGGCAATCTTGATCTTACACACATTCGTAGTCCTCAACGACACTAAACTAGCGATTTTACATTTTTAGCAGTTTTATGTTTTTACACCAGCAATTTTCCATATTTCCTACTATTAGTTTTGCATTTTACTTCTGAGCAATCTGAAATGACACTAAACTAGCAACTTCGCATTTCCACATTGGTAGTTTTACGTTTGCACATTGGCAATTTTACGTTTTTAGCAGTTTTGCATCTTCGCGTCTTAGCCATGACCTACATCTTCAGTGACTACATACTAGAAATGCTAAATGACTATGTAGATGATATAGCGGTCAAGTCCAAAGAGGCTGATGATCACCCACGTGATCTAGGGGTAGTCCTCAAGTGTTGTCAAATGCATGATTTGCACCTCAATCTTGAGAAGTGTGTCTTTGGGGTAAAAATTGGATGCATGTTAGGGTTGGTAGTATCGGAGGCTGGGATACGTGTGGACCCCCACAAAGTTAAAACCATCGTAAACTTGGCACCTCCTACGAACCTTAAGGAATTGCGCGGTTTGTAAGGCAGGGTACAATTCATTCAAAGGTTTATAGCAAAGTTAACTGACAAGTTACACCCCATGCAACATCTTCTAAAGAAAGGGGTTAACTTCAAATTGAAAACTCAGTGTCAACAAGCCTTCGAAAACCTAAAGAAAGAACTTTCACACCTCCCAACTATGCACCTGCCACAAAGGGATAATCCTTTCTTCATCTACCTTGCCACCTCCGACACATCTATCACAACACTGCTATGTCAGAAACGAGAAGATAGATTTGAGATACCAGTGTATTATCTGAGTCATGAAATAATAGTGCACGAGGAAAAATACAACGAAGTAGAGAGGAATTGCCTTGCCTTAGTGTTTGCGCTAAAAAGGTGGAGGCATTACCTATTTCGTAGTACAATCAACATTATTTGCAAAAAAACTATGCTCCGAGCTATCAACAAAAACCTGTATGAAAGTAGCAGAATAGCCCGATGGAAAGAAATAATCACAAAATTCAATTTACACTATGTAAGCTAGTCATTGACGAAGGGTCAAGCCATAGCGATGCAACTTACGGCCTCACCCGTCGATGACCAGGCAACCATAGACCCCAAATTCCCAGACGAGCACGTTAGCACTATCAACACTGTCCCATCGCATCTTGAAGCTACCTTGCACTTTGACGGCACCTTGACTGCATGGGGAGGTAGTGTAGCTACCGTTATTACATTCCCCTATGAGGAAATACACCCGTTTGCTTATCGTTTGACGTTCTCCTACATGAACAACATGGTAGAGTATGAGGGGCTACTCAGAGACCTCTCAGCTACCCAAACATTACGCATACAACACCTAGCGATTCACAAAGATTCACAACTAGTTTTGAATCAAATCATCGAGGTTTACGCTTGCAAAGCTATGCACCTACAACCCTACTGCGACCTACCAAAAATCTTGCTTGAATTGTTCACAACTATGGATGTGCAACTCGTGCCATGCAATGAAAACACTGTAGCAGACACCTTAGCTACCCTAGCACTAAATATCCCACCACACTTATTTGCAAATTTTTCTACCTTGATCGTCGAATGTACTAGGTCTATCACTCAGGCAAGACACGTGGCCTCTATTAGTGCTGCGAACACCCAAGAGTGGTATGCAAACATTAAAGCCTACCTACAACATAGCGAACCCCCAAGTGGATTAACATCTACCCAGAGAAATGTGATTCGAAAGCTTACCCGGTAATATATGCTCATGGGAAATGATGCCCTGTGTAGACACTCCTATGATAAGATATTGCTGGCATGCGTGGGTGCGGAACAAGTGTAGAAGGTAGCTAATAAAGTACATGAGGGATTTTGTGGTGGACACATAGCACCTAGGGCTATGGATGCAAAACTTTAATGCCTAGGGTACTATTGGCCCCACATGGAGTGTGAATGCCTGTCGAAAGTCAAGATGTTTGAGATGTGCCAAAGAGATGCAAACCTCATACACGTTGCACCTATGAAGCTACACCCAACACAGATCACATGGCCTTTCTAGTGATGGGAACTAGACCTCATAGGACCTATCACGCCTAAGTCCTCCACAAGGCATAGCTTCATTATCACTGCCACTAAATATTTCACTAAGTAGGTGGAAGCTATTATCCTGAGGAAGATGACATCTCAACAAGTTTTCCACTTCATCCTGGATAACATTGTGATGAGGTTTGGGCTTTTGATGACTATTGTAATCGACAATGGGCCACAATTCAGTAGTACGAAAAACTAAACCTTCTGTAGCAATCTGGGCATCAGGAAATCATTCTCCTCCCCATATTACCCATAGGCGAATGGGCAGGTAGAGGCTACAAATAATACCACCATCAACTTGCTGAAGAGGATGCTTAGCAGTAGCAAGAGGCGGTGGCATGAGCAAATCCTCTATGTTCTATGGGCCTATAGGACAACATGCAGGACCGCGATGCGTAAAACACCTTACAATCTTATTTATGGATCTGAAGCTGTGTTGCCTCTTGAGTTGTAGGTACCATCACTCCGGATGATCCTATATGATGTTGTGAGAGAAGCCTAGAACAATGAGTCACGAATCATTGACCTCAACTCAATAGAGGATGAGCATGCGCATTCCCTAAGTTGCATAGAGCGCTACCAGAGCAAGCAACAACAAAAGCACCATGCAGACCCACATCAACAACCAATACAAAAGGGAGACCTCATCCTCAAGGCCATCCATGAGCATGTGAGCAAGTTCTCAACCAATTGGGAAGGCTCGTACATGGTCACTAAAGCCTTTGGGAATGGAGCCTTTAAGCTGGCAGACATGGATAGCAACAAGTTTGCCAACCCAGTGAATCACTCGTATGCAAGCCGTACTACATATAAGCACATGGAGCAGATAAATGAATGGTTGCTACGACATAAAACTGGCAAAGGTGAGCAAACATCCGCTATGACGCTAAACTAGCATAGCTTCACCACAGTCCGCTATGACTGTAAACTGGCATAGCTCATCCGCTATGACGTAAAACTGGCACAGATCGTCTGCCACGACATAAACCTGGCAAAGGTAGCAAACGTCTGCTACGATGTAAAATTGGCAAAGCTCATCTGCTACGATGTTAAACTGGCAACACACATTTTCTATGATGTTAAACTAGCATGTATGGTCTACTAGGACCTTAAGTTAGCGTAGCAGTCTGTTGAGACATTAAACTAGCACATGATCTACCAGGACCTTAAACTAGGTTCGCAGCACTTCCGCAGCATGCATCTGTGCTAAGTACACATGAACCAAGTGTGCACAGTGCCGACATGGGGTGGGACATTACAGTTCCAAAATGCAGTTCACAATGCATTGAGAACATGATCTGGAACATATGCAATGTCGTCACCCTTGGCATCGTGTTGATCCCCCAGAGATGTCGCATGACATCTAACTGACCCCCGAGACCCACCGTTGCCATGACCCATCACCTCGATGGTAGTTCCCAAGTCAGTGCCTATTGATGGAGTTTCAGTAGTATTATGGCCTAGCCACAATATTGTTATTCTCCAACCCCCTACCAACGCCTCAGCTCAAATGACGTTTAGCTATGTGGTAGCTGATCCCATAGCTAAACTGAGAATGCATGCCTTTGGTAGGGATTCCTGAGCATCTGCATTCACAGCAACTCCCAGCATCCTTGATGCCAACTCCTCTATGCTAATGCTGCCAAGGCTACTGGTGGCCTTCCTACTTTGGACATCACACACCAACAAAGATGTCTAAGAGCTTCAACAACATCTGCAGCAAGCAAGACCTTTGCCCTCGTTTAGTAGCATGGTTTTTTCTCCTAGTTCACTCTCTATGTTTGTAGGATGCATGCCAAAGAGGTGTTAGCTAAAGGTGCATCTTTCCACAGCAGTAAATGCTACAACGTTGCAAAGTGATTATCTTGACTAGCTTGGCTACTTCAGAGTGCACATCCTGTCCTGCCCCCTAAGCTTCTCTTTTTTTTCCCTCCTTCTTGCATCCGCAATTCCTACTCACTCCCCTCATTTACAAGCTTTTCTTAATGTCTATCAAGCCCTCCTATTTGGTCAACTACAAAATCCATGATGCACATAACACAGCTCGCCGCATGGGAAACATCTGTAGGCAAGTTAAAGACCCCACGTGGATGTAACACAACTCATCCAAAAAAAACACCTGTCTTGCAATGAGGTTGTTCGCAAATGTAAATGGCAAAACAACAAAAGGCAAAAGCATAAAAGAGCCAAAAAGTGCACGTGCCTAACACAAATGCCACATATGCTATCTCGTACTCACCCTCTCCAAGCATCTCAATGGGAGGTCGAAGGTCAGCGAAAGTAAAGATGAAAATGCAAAAAACTCCCTCATGAGAACTCCGACAAGGGACTCTACTAAGCCTCATCTTTACCCTTTTCCTGAACCTCCTTCCTCCCTACATTGCTCTTTCTTCTCCCACAAAAACCAATCCAACACCCTCAAGCATAGCCAAGCAATGTCTTGATGACCATTGAGCAAAAATGGTAGCATTTTGTCTTCCGTGGTGTTTTGTATTCTTTGTAGACATCTCTTACGTTCATCCTCTAGATGTCGACAAAGAGGGGCCAATGAAACACCCCAAAATTCTAAGGCATTCTTGCTTCACCAGGCCTTCACAATCCAGGCAGTATCATGGCAGTTCTTCAAGAGAGGAACGCTCTGAGTTTAGGCTGACCAGTTCAGAAAATTTTCTACTCTCAGTGTAGATAGGCTCTACCGATCATCTTGCTTGCCCACCTAAGTAGGTTATCTAGCTTATAGCCTTCTCAAAAATGATGCGTGGAGTTGTCAGCAGTGCTTAGAATGCGCAAAATAGTTTGGCAAGTTTTCTAAGTCACAAAGTTTGATACACTATGCTACGCCACGCTATGTAGCGTAGCAAGCTTCAGAAAATGATTGCAGAAAAAAGTGCTACGCTATGCTATGCTATGTAGCGTAGCACAACGTAGTAAAACCTGGACAACCAGTTCCATCGCCCGACTCCAAGTCTTTCGACGATGGCTCCTTTTACAGGAAAATGGCTAACTTCACGCAAAGCAGGTTATGTTGGTCGCTACGCTACGCTATGCCACATAGTGTAGCACAGCATAGCAACTTTGCAGAAGCAACAAAGGCATCTCAAAGGGTGGGATCAGCAAGTTTCCAAGGTTCACAGTGGAAAAGGCAAAGTTTGCAAATTGTCGACGTTTTGCATATTGTCAACATTTTGCAACTAAGGCTGGCTACTATGCTACGCTATGCTACGTAGCATAGCGTGGCGTAGAAAATCTACAATAAATAGTCAGCGTGCTTCAAGGTTTTGCAGCACATGCAGAAGGATGCAATGTGAGTTTTTGCTTTTGACAACTACGCTATGCTACACTGCATAGCGTAGCATGGCGTAGCAAGACGCTACGCTACACCAGCAGCCAACATAGCATAGCATAGTAAGCAGCTATGCCACATCTCCTCACGTAGCAAGCTGCTACACTATGCCCACATGCTACGCTACAAAGCATACCATAGCGTAGCACACAGTTGTGCTACATAAATGCACTTCATCTGTTTTGACCGATACTTCACCTGTTTGCACTGTTGGCACACCTCTCCAAGTCCAAACAATTACAGCATGGCAGGCTCGCAATTATAACATAGATCCGTTAGCACTGACCTAGGACATGTGGCATCCAAACCGCATCCCTTGCGTGTCCTTGCTCCTATAAATACCCCAATGAGCGACGCTCAAAAGGAGAGGTGAGTGGCTTTTTAAGCAAAAAAAAAAAAAGGTTAGCATTGCATCCCTGAGCATTGTAAACATCTTGTTTGACATTATAAATAGTTAGCATTCTTGTTTGACATTTTTTTCTACTCTTTCTTGCTGTTCTCATAGCATTTTGCATTGTTGACTCCCGAGTCCATGTTCAAGCATACAGCTGTCTTGCTCTAAACGTCTTGGTTACTCTTGGGATCTCTGCGCCCCTCAACATCGTGCAACCATCTGTATCCACCTTGACAGAGTGAAGTCACATTCTTGAGGTGGTGCATTTTTCTAATTGCATTTTACTTTGTTTCTTGCTTATCATTGCATTTTACATCATTTTCTGCCTCTTTTACATTTAAGCATTAGTTTGTGCTATAAGTCTCATTTTCAAATTTTCTGGTTGCAAAAGGTTATATTAACACCGACTAAGTCCCTATCTGATCAACCAGACCGTTCAAGGCACCCCGTTTCCATTTTATCTAGCATGATCCTCCCGTAGATTCGGGGTTAAGACTATCATGACTAATGACCTCTTGGTGTTTTCCAGTGGCTGACGTTTTCATTCACTACAGTATATACTCATCTAGATGAGTATGTACTAGACTTCACCTTCATCTTACATTAGGATGAATAGCTATGATGGTGTGATATGAAGGGCAACATCATCTTGCCCCCCAATTGATCTTTACCTAGGATGTTATTTCAAATGCTTAAAAATTTCAGCATGATAGATCTTTACGAAGAATATGTTGTGAATGGTTATGATACTTGGAACTACTACACCACTGAAACACAATACAAGTGAGATTGAAGTTAGAAGAAGCTCCACAAGGCTATGAAGGGAAAACATTTTACTAATCCCTTGTTCCTACTAGACCAAGATGCCAATGAGGATCCTTTGTTTGCCTCAACATGAAGATTCTCCACCCCTTGTTATTGGTGATGAGGATGCGACCCTAAACCTACGATCTACTATTCATAAATTAGGTTTAAGAAAAAGTGATAGCCAAGGTAGGGAATTAGGCAAGCATCACAATGGCAAGGGATATAAGGATGGTGATTGCAATGAGGGAAAAATTGGTGGTAGATACTACAGTGGTGATGGTGGTCCACCTTCCTCTTCATCCTCTTCATCTAATTTCAAACATTCCTCTTCATCTAATAGTTCTCATAAAACCAACTATCAAAATAATCACAATGAAAGTGATCAATGAGACAATAATGATCGTGAAGGCCACCAAGACTTAAGGGGTGGCCAAAACCATCATTGACATAGTAATGATGATGAACCTTTGTTGGAGACTTGAACTATGCTCATCATTGCATAGGTAGTTAGAATTTCAACTAGGCATAAGAAAGATAGCTTGACCAAGTGCTTAGACATGAATAATATCCCAAGATTTGAGGGGGATACAATTCTAATTTGAAAACACATCTACAAGCTTTCCATGATGTCAATTCCTTACAAACCATAGAAAATGAATGACAAAAAGTAAGCTTTTCCCTAAGACACTCATCAAGGAAGTTAAAAGCTAGTACTAATCCTTGGAACTAGAATCCATTCATAGATGGAGTACCATGTTGGAACTAGGGTTCAAGAGAATGCAAGTTTGATAATGCTCAACTTGCTCCAAATTTTGGAACTTATATAAAAAACATTGTTAAACCTATAAATGGTGTTGGAGGTTTGTTTTTATAGGTTCTATTGGCCATGAATGTGGCTACAAAATGGCTATGATTTGGCTACCAAATTCAGGTGAGATGGGTACCCAAATTTGGGGGGTTACTATACATAGTAAGTGCTTCCCCCAAATGGCCATTCCATTTACTATAAATAGTAATCAAGGCACACCTTTCACATTAGAGATAAATCTTCTACACTGAGCTCTCCATCATGCTTGTTGAAATGGTTGGTCAACATTGAAATGCATGAATTAATAAATTTTTTCTTTTGTGGATTCCATGCTAGGAGATTAAATTTTTGATGCTAGGGGGAAACTTCCATGCTAATGGGTGAAAGTTTGCAAGCTATGCATGTGGTCTCCACATTAAGGAGGGAAAGTTTCCAAAACCCCCATCCTTCCATGCTTGGAATAGGTGAGATTTACCCCCTGCATGTGTTTCTAGTGTAGAAAAATGTATGCTCCCTATAAAACCCATCAAATTACCTTTTTTGGCATTTCAAAAGGCATTTTTGATCTTGCCCCAAGCCCAAATATAGACACTAGATGACTTATTTCACTTGGAAAATGAGGCTTTGACTATTTATGAGGCATTTTCAGCCCCAAAAGTATGAAGTATGTGAAATTATCCACTGTTGATTATAATTTTTACATTTACAATGAAGTTTTGTGTCAAGTTTCATGGGGTGAAAGCTACATGATGAAGATTAGCTATAACATGCAAATTTTTATGGTGTTTCAATGGCCTCTCTTTGTTGGCACCTGGTGGATTGACCTAAGAGGCACTGATAAAGAATACAAAACACCATTGCATATTGTAATGCTACAATGCATACAGGCCACATGAAAATTAGGCTATCTATGTCACCAAAGTTGTTAGTTTAAGGCTATGGTAGGCCATGGTACCAGTTTAAGGCACCGGTAGGTCATGTTGCTAGTTTAAAGTCATAGCAGACCATTGAATGTAGGTTTATTTGTTGATGATTGTTAGCTACATGTAGTATGTATTTAGATAGAAATGATTGACAAAATTGGTTAGCTCATTCCTATTCATGTTGGCTATTTTCAATGCTCCATTTCCATAGGCTCTAGTGATAAGAAAGGGCCCTTCCTAGTTGGCTAAGAATTTGTTTGCATGCTCATGAATGACCTTGATGTCTAGGTCCCCCTCCTTGATCTTGCGCATGATCAAGTTGTAGTGATGTTGTCACTTCTACCTTTATTAATAGTGCTCAATGTGAGCAAGTGCTTGCCTATACTGTTCCTCAACCTAATCTAGGGCTATTTCTTGCAACTCCTTGTTCTACTCATCATTCATGAAGTTGGTCAAGGCTACTTAGAGCGATGGCACCTACAATTCAATAGGTAAAACAAGTTTAGGACCATAAATAAGGCTATAAGGGGTCATGTCAATCACCATGCAATAGGTTGCTCTATATGCCCATAGTGCATGAACAAGTTGCTCATGCCATTTGCACTTACTATTGTTGAGCATCTTCTTGAACAAGTT
>MNCI01008132.1:2839-17015 GCA_015680685.1 Gnetum montanum | reverse complement strand
AGCCATTCTTACCCACATGAATATTAATTTATATAAAATGGATTTCAAAAGCACTTTCTTGAATGAGCTCATTCAAGAAGTATATGTAAAGATACCTCTAGGGTTTGTGGATGCACAACAACAAGGCTATTCGTAAAACCTCTAGAAGAATCTTTATTGTATTAAGTAAGCTCCTAAAGCTTAGAACAAAATAATCATAACATATCTTCTTAGCAACCACTTTAAAAAAATATTCAGTTGATATGATCCTATTTATGTTAAGGAAAAATACTAGTGCTTTAATTAAGAGGATATATGTTAATGATATTGTGTTTGGTAATACTAACAAACTCATGTATAAAAAAACTAAAAAGCTAATACATGGGAAGTTTGAAATAAACCTAATGGAAGAATTATCATTTTTATTTTAGTTTGCAAATTTCTCAAAAGAAAGATGACATGTTTATATCTTAGAGAAAAGTGTATAAAAGATAAAATCAAAAAATATGAAACAAGGAGATAGCTACATCAATGAACTTGCCACTTAAGTTAAGTAAGGAGGAAAAAGGAAGATCAATGGATAAGAAATTGCATCATTGAATAATAGGATATTTGCTTTACCTCATTGTTAGTTGACTAAAAATCATGCTAGGTATAAGTATATGCACAAGGCATCAATCAAAACCCAAATAGTCTCATTTGAAGATTCTAAAATGTACTTTTAGATATATTAGAGGTACTACATTGCATAACCTTTGGTTTTTGAAGGACACATCCCTTGAGATCATGGGCTATATAAATGTTGATTGCATAAGTTTAGTAAATAACTAGAAAGATACTAGCATGAGTTATTATTTTCTTAAAGAATATTGTGTTGCATGAATGAGCAAAAAATAATGTTTGATCTCCATCTCAATTGTCAAAGTTAAATACATTATTGTTGGTAATCATTGTGTTTAAGTTATTTAGATGAATTAAACCATGAAGGATTATGGTACATAATAAGAAGTTATGCTAATGTTTTGTGATTATGTAAGCATCATCAACCTTTCAAAGAACCTTATGCAACACTCAAAGACGAAACACATTAGTATTTATCATTACTTCATTCAAGAGAAACATTAGAAAAGAAAACTCTATTTGTAATACATTAAGTTTAAATGTAAGTTAGTAGACATTATGACAAAACTACATCCATAAGCATAATACAAGATCATTAAATATAGCCTTAGAGTTATTAAATCTTCAACTTAATTAGGTACACATCTATGTCAACTTAGCTAGGGCTATAATTTTGTAGGTTGAGGACATGGTAGTAAAGTAATATCATATTTAAACTAATCATTTTCATATTTGTTATAATATTGGCTCATGTGACTTTGATAACTTATTTATATTGATTACAATTGATATATCTTTCAAGTTTTGGACATGATAAAATGGTTTTTGCTATATAATTAAGGTTAATGTTCAAGTTTCATAGTTTATTTTAAATTTTTTGGAAAATTTATTTGAATTTTGTTATACATATGAAGATTGGTTTATGTTGTATTTGTTAGTCGATCTTTGAATATAATTTCATCTTTCAGATTTAACACTCTTTACTAAAAATTGATTTGTTGTTTTATCTGTTGTTTCTTATGTTGATTTAGTAGTTGAACCACCTTGAGAATTGTCACAAATAATTAACTATCATATTAGTTATTATTAAATTGATAAATGTGCTATACATGTTCTTTGTTGTGTTTATATGTATATTATACATTCAATGATAACCATACATATTCTTTATGCATTAAAATGTCTATTGTCACTCATTTTATCTAATGTAGATCAATTTACTTAAGGGATTCTTTTTTAAAGATCGTGTATATTTTGAGCTCATGAATTGCTTATGCTCTCCATTGGCTTCTATTTGTAAATCTCTTGATTTTCTTTGTGTTTTTGGTTTATGTGCTCATGTTTATCCATCTTCAAGTTATATATTTGTTAGACTTTTGTATTTTTGTTGTGTTTTTTATTTCCTTTTTTCAAATATCGAAAAAGGAAATATGAAGTTGCAAAATAGAGTTCATATGAAGAAAAAGGAGGAAACAAAGTTATAAATACTAAATTGAGAAGCCTAGGAATTACAAAGATTGCCATACACACTTTATGTTGGAATGCTTATGCTCTTTTTATATTCTTATGTTAATTTGTTTTTGAAGTTTTAATATCTATAAAAAGAAGAACATTCTTGATAGAAATTTTTTTTAATATAACATAGGAGATATCTTAAAGATGTGCTAATTATGTTTGTATGATTTTTTAATATTATGAACATGCATCTACAGGGCCACGTTTGTGAAAGGCCAGCATTTACAGGATCAGGTCTTGCTCCTGTAGGAAATTTAGCACTCCCTTAAGGCCGCCAGATTACCAGGGCTCTACATAAAGTTAGACATTACTAAAGCCTATGACTCCGTGAGCTGGGCTGCCCTCAGGACGGTGTTACAAGCAAAAGGATTTGATAAAATGTTTGTTGATCTATGCTTGCAGATCCAACAGGGTGGGTGGTACTCGCTGGACATAGATGGACATCTCTAGGGTTTCCATGGCACCGACCGCGGGCTCCACCAAGGAGACCCTCTCTCCCCACTCCTGTTCCTAATGGTGATAGACCTCTTGCAAATCTATTGTGCTAAAGAAGGGGTCTAGGGGCTAAACATGCATGGAATTCCATGTTTAACCGCCCATTATGTGGACGACACGATGATTTTTACTCGTGTAGCCATGCCACAGGCTAAGGCACTGATGAGGGTGTTGAATAGGCTACAGCGTGAAGTGGGTCTAGTCCCCAACCCTGGGAAATCTGCACTCTATCTCACACATACTCATCCTTCCATGCATAGCAAGGTCATCCAGATTCTGGGGATTCTACCTGGGGTTGGAGGACCTATACCTAGGCATCCCCATCCACAATTGGCACCGACAACAAACCTGGCAGGCCCTCATAATGAAAATTCAAAAACACACGACACACTGGACGAACAGGTTCCTATCCTGAAAAGGGAAAATCGTGTTGCCGTCAACGGCGTTGGGGGCCATGGCGAGGTTCACAGCCTCGATGGTCACCTTGCCCTCCGAAGTTATCAAGAAAATCGACGCAATCCTCAGGGATTTCTTGTGGTCGGGAGGCAAGGGAGGGAAGAAGATGCACCTCATGGCTTGGGACAAGACCGTGCGTCCCCACCCCATGGGGGGGGGGTGGGGGATGAGCATTCTGCCGTTTGCGGTTGAGGCGGCCTTGGGAATGCAAAGGCTTCTACGTCAGCTCTCCTCGACGTTTGACAACCCCTCCATGTGGGCACAAATCTTACGACAAAAAGATCGTCCCTGGGAGGCTGCCAGCTCCGATTCACAGGTGTGGCAACAGCTCTACACCCACGTCAGATTGCTGAACCATGAGAACAAGGTCACCCTGCCCCTTCAGCAACTACTTCAATGACAATTCCCAACCGAACCGGTGGATGCAGCTGTGGAAGGGCCTATTGCCAGAAAAACTCAAAACTTTCGGGTGGCTGATCCTCCACCAGGAAATTCCTATTCGTGCATAGCTGCAAGCATGCAGCCTACTCATCAATACCAATTTCCTGCTATGCAATCAGTATGCAAAGACACTACAACACTTCCTGCATGAGTGCCACGTGGCCAGGCAGTTCTGGTGTACGGCCAACCTCCCCCCGCCTGAGTTCTCTAGTAATTCATCGACACTGGTGATGTTATGGATCCTATGGCAACCCAAGAACGATCGGGTCTTTAAAGGGATGGCCCTTCCACCACTGGTCGTGCTTACCTGCAGGTTTTGTAGACTTTGGCGTGAAATTACTACGGCAATGGGTATGCACGCTCACCTCGAGCCTCCCATCACCGCTCTCCAAAATCTGTCAGATCTTTGGCGTTGGATTTCACGAATGGGGTGAACCTGCGTGCTGCCACCCATCGCTGCCGACCCAGAGATAGATACCCAACCATTCTACGTGAACTAGGGGGGCGAGGTTACCATGTTCCGGGGGTGCCAAATCTTGGTCATTGTCGACACGGTGGCTACCGCAATTAGGGTGCCTGCCAGGGGTGACCATATTCCCTCGATCACAGGATCGCACGCTACGGCGGCAGAATTCTTCCAGGGCCCCATCCCCAGGATAGCAAGCGGACACATATGGGGGACGGCCCTCTTGCCTAACTAGTGGGCCATGGCGGAGTTGGTGGAGTGGTGCTTCATTTAGTCAAGCTCACACCACAAACTGAATGGGGTGCACTTCAAGTTCCTCCAGTGCATGCGTACCGAGACTCCCATCAACCTTCTGTTGTTCCTCTAGGAGTCTCTGCGGAGAAGGCGGCCGGGTAGACACCTGAGGGTGATTTGGGCTCTGTGGTTGGCTGGAACCCTAGTCCAACCGCTTCAGCCAACACCCAGTCCGGTGCAGAGGCAACAACGCAAAAGGAGGAGGAGCAGGTACCAAGAGGAGGGTATTGCGGCTGAGAACAGGGCCTCGATTATGCCACCTAGGGTCCTTTATGATGCTCACAGTGGGCAGGACGTGTAGGGGTAGGTCCTAGAGGGTGAGGAGCTGAAGACAAAGGATAACCCCACAGACAAAATCGGAGGGCAACATCCTAATAGTCCACCACTCCCCCCGCAGTCGTAAATCCAGACGCTGCTTTGGATTGAAGACGTTATCAAAGACCATATGATGGGCATTGCCCAAATAATAGAGGAAAATAGATGGTGCCTGGCGGCAGGCCTAGGGCAGCCAGCTCCAAGATCGCAAACAGTTGAAGAGAATTGAAACTCCAGCCACAATTCCCCCAAAAGTTAGTGGGGGAAGGGGGGGGGGGGGGGGGGGGGGGGGGGGGAAAAACCCGGGGGAGGCCCGGTTCAGGTTTGCGCTTTGGTTAACAGTCGGGGACGGGACCGGCAGCCCGCCGGCGGGGATGCCCACAATGGGGGAGGTTCATTGGGGATTCCGGGCTAGTGTTCCTGGTTGGTGTGGGGCCAGCTGCTCTGGCCTGCGCTGGACGGATGTATAGCAATTTTTTGGGAATACAAATTCGCTCGATTTTTTCCAAAAAAAAATATTATGAACATGCATCATTACCTAACTAAGAGTTTGTAATGAAATTATGTGATTTAAATAAGTTTACTTATTTAATAAAGTTTTAAAAAATATTTAAAAACTAACATAATAAAATAGTATATGCATAACAACAAATCAATTACTTACATTTTATAATTTCATAATACTGGGTTTTGTACACAAATTTTATATCCTTGCAATGTATAAATAATTAATCTCACACAAGTATAAAAATTTTCATGGGGTTTTATCAAAATTTCATAAAAGACGTCGTGCCCAACTCGTAATAGTTTAGAAGGTTCTTGACATTAAGAACAAACAAGAAGTTCGGCAAGCTATTATCAAACAAACGCGACTCTGTGAATAACTTCGAGTAAAGCACGAAAAAGATAGCAACTGTTCTCCTCGATTGTGTTCTCCATCCTATACAATTGGAAACGGCCTGAGAACAACGGTCTCCACAGACAGACCAGGGCCGCAACCAATCAGAACGACAAGCTCGAGGCCCTCTACGGTGGTAGATCAGCCGTACTCAGCAGACCACCTTCTGACGTTGTCCATGACGAATAACACGCAGCAGCAAGACATGTTACCGTACTCCGCCAGCACCTGCCGAGAAACCCGCAGCTTCTCCGCCGTTCACAGCGGCTCGAGCACCGCCCTCTCGTCATTACAAACGAGGAGGTTTGGCACTATTAAACCGAAAAAATACAAAGGCATTACAAACAATCTTAACGAGGCAGGAAGTACGTGCTAATAATAAGCGAGTGGTATGGTAACCTGCTGACATGGGCGGCCCAGACGAACCTGCGTGCTACTTCAAATTTCTTTTTAAAAATGTCATGCGTCCATCACATGCACAATTCATTCCAAGCACTTTATTTCACGCCGTGTTGCATTTGCCAAAAAGGTATGGCACGTTTGTGTGAAGTAGCCAGAGCCAAAATTTACCATGCAGAAGCATACGCTGCAGAAAAATCGTCAAGAGACGTTGTGAGTTCATCTCATTTATCTAATACCCATGTCATTCGTTGATTACATTTAGACGTTCATTTTAAAATATATAGTTTAATTAGAATTTTATAATTTACAATCGGTTGAATTTATGACTTGAAGCTTTGAAATCAAGAGTCTTCATTATTAAACTATAAACAACATAAATGATTAAAAAATGCATAAACAAATTAAACTCTTTCTTTAATTAAAGAATTAGCTTTCAATATGCCTTTTACAACTTATTGACTATGTTAGGAGCTATTGAATAGTTTTGAAGTAACATGGTGTCAAAAAGCTCAGTGTGCAACTACGCTTTATGGGTTTTCAATTACAACATTTCTAGTATTGCAAGATTTTGTTTGTATGGGTTCATTTTGTTAGGTTATTAGAAAATTTGTGCTATGCTTTTGGGAACAGGTTTTTTCTTTTAAAGTTTTTTCTTTAATTGAACATATTTTCTTGTAGACCAATTAAAATCAAAATCAAAAAAAGAGATGCAAATGAAAAGGAATAACAAATCATTTGTTTTTGATAGAGGTATAAAGAATGATTGAAGGTGAGAGAGTAGGTGAAGTGGTTGGATTTTGCAATTTCCAAAATTGAATTTAAAGTATTTATACCTTGTTTTGCTATGAATTTTACATGTATTATTTTATTTTAAACTTATTCATAGAATATAACTAGTGAAGAAAAATGAAATATTAATGAATATTTTGTATTGTGTAAATTTTAAAATTATTATGTGTAATTTCTTTCATGTAATTTGCATTGTTTTCTTCTGGTGAGATTAATATTGCTGTGGTTGTTGATGTTTTTATTCCCCTCACCACTATTTTGGTAACTTAAAATGGTTGCATCGCTATCGTATGTACATATATAATATACATGCTTGCATCGCTATTTGTATGGACATATGTATTATATGATTAAGTTGTAAAGGAATCTATTCAAATAACGAATGCGGAGTTACGATAACAAAAAGTTAATTGAAGGAACGGAGTTGAGTGGATCCCAGGTGCAGTTAGAATATTTCGGGCGGCTCAAGTACGTCCGTTCAAGGGAGATCGGAGGCGACAGAGTCTTCGTAGGTCAAGACGACGATATTACACTTCAGTATTGAGCAGATGAGGACAATGGAAATGACATTATCCATGGAACATGAATCTGAACAGGGAATAAAGAACAAAACACAACTAAAGATAGTACTGCGAGCCATTTCCGGGAGACCGTGTCCTACTATAAAGGAAGCGACTTGATTACAACGGTCTCCACCGAAAGGCCAGGGCCAAACCCAAGCAAAACGCCGAGCTCAAGGCCTTCCCCTGTGCTGGAGAATCCGTGCTCAAGGCCTTCCCCTGTGCTGGAGCATCCGTGCTCAGCAGACAACCTTCTCATGTTGTCCATGATGAACAACACGCAGCAGCTCGACATGTTGCCGTACTCCGCCAGCACCTCCCTAGTGGCCCGCAGCTTCTCCTCACGCAGCTGCACCGCCGACTACATGCCATCCATGATAGCAGGACCGCCCGGGTGCACAATCCAGAACAGCTGATTCCAGTAACGCATCCCTGACTTGCCAAAACCCTTTCTCAGCACTGGCTCGCTCAGCCGACCTTCTATGGCTCCCTCCGACCCTGGAACGATGGTCTCCACTGTCCACAGCAGCTCTAATCTTTGCAATGTCTTCTTGTGTTCTACAAACTCTGTCTCATATTTAGCATAGGTGGAAGCTACCTACTTCTCAAGCTTAGTTCTCGGGTGCCTTGTTGTTAACATGGCCAAGTTAGCATACTACAGATTTGCCAACTCCATGTACTTTGTTAGGTCCTAAATCTGGAGGTCTTGACTTTTCAATTCTGCTTAGTGAGCTAAGGCATAAGTATCTAGTATGGCTCACCAATCAGTGTGTTAAGCACTGAAAAAATTAATGTGGGCCTTAGCCATACAAATCTCTTTCTTGTTGATTTCTTTATACATTCCCACCTGGTCAAACAAGTGTTCTTTTAATTTCTTATACTTTTTGGCCTCATTTTTCCATGTACTTATCTCTATAGGAGTTTTTTATCTAATGGCGTGAACCTCCTCCATGGAGAGGGTTCTATTCTCCCTAGCCAAGTGATTCATGTCTTGGTTGTTCTCGCATTTTTTGGAAACTTTCTTCGAGAACGTTCTTTTGTGTTCTCAATTGTGGTCAACTAAAGATTTTTAGTAGCAGGTAATTTATTTTCCTCTTATGAGGCCTTGATCATTTTAGCATATGCATATGTCTAAGCTTGTGCCTTTGAAGCATCCCAATCAACCTGCTCCTTTTCCCTTCCCATCTTTTTATTTTCTTCCAACAATTTATTTAGTTGCTGAGTTCTGAAAATGTCTAATTGGTTAGCTACAATAAATTGGAAAGGATCCCATCATTTAGCTAGTAGGGCAACAAGCTTTTCTTGCAATCTTTGCAACTCTTCTTCCATGTGCTCAACCCTAACTTTAGCCATGACCAATTTTCCCTTGGTGGAAATGAGGTTTGATTATGCTGTGGTGATATCTTGGAGAATGTCAAACAAGGACATCATAACTTGTCCTATTTGCAGCAAGTGATCCAAAGCATCCTCATGTTCCACATGAGTCATTGAAGGACCAATCAAAGCTTGAGCATCACATGCTCCTATGAAATCTATCGATGGCACAACAAGAATGTTAAATGATTTTTTGATGTCGTCTATGATCACCTCTACTGCACCAGCCATATCCTAGTGCTACATGACCACAACCACAACTCCTTCACTAGTTTCTAATCTAACTTGGAATGATGCAGCATTCCCAGAGATCTGTTGAGACCATTGAAACTCTCCTCCTAAAATCAATAAAACCATCGACTAAAATAGTGGGCTGTACAACATCATCAATGACCTGGAATGAGTTTTCGGCATCATGGCTTCCCTAATTAACCATCTCGGTGATTGATAGACGGTCGATAGTCTTGTTGCAACTGTGGCTAGACTGGCTAGCTTATGGAGTATGTGATCGACCTCGCTTCCTGTTATTGGCTAGGTCCTGTTATTTGAGGGGTAGTGGGCCCAACCGTTTGCTCTTCCTCTTGTTCTAACTACTCACTAGCATCTTTCTTAGGTGCCAGTAGTTTGAGCAATTCAACATATGAACCATTTTGGGCTTTTCTAGGAACATCATTTGTGTAGCCCAAGATCCCAACATGTCTTTACAGCTTCTTGATAAGACAAGGGAAAGCAAAGCAAGGTTCCCTATCTTCCTTTCTTCAAATCTCCTTAATATCTCCATTAGATATAACTGGGGTAGATTCGCATTAAATTTTTCCATCAAAATCACACTACCTCGCATGGCATAAGTAGATAATCGATTTAAACCTTTGGTGGGGAAATGGTGATAAGTGCCAATCTTAAAGTAGATCCTCTCCTCTAGGGTCAATTCTCTGTAAACTTTATTCTTCTTGTTGTAGGCCCATTTCAACCATAATTTCTTTGCATCTACATCTAAGCGAGTGGACAAATGAGCAACTTTTGGTCCCTTGTTTGGAAGATTTAGGACCTTTGCAATGTCCTTTGTCAAAAAATCAATGAAGACACCACCTACATTGGCCATGGTGCCTTCCTCCTTGCCATGCCAGAATTGATACGTTTCACCTAAATACCAATCACTGCTCTATGAGAGGATGGGCCATAGTGGAGATGCTTTTAGTTGAGTCTTCATTGGTTCATAGGCAAACTTAATAAAAGTTCAAAAAGTGAGATCCACTATCACAACTGCAAAGATGGGCTTCTCCCGAATGGCTTGGAGACATTTAGGTGACAATGTAAGATGTTGCACTAGTTCTAGGGCTTTAACTTCGCCACCTTCTACATGACCAGATTACACTATTGTAGGGATTTCTTGATGAATGCTAAATGAGTGGCCCTCCTACTCTGCATGTTCTACTTGAGGTTCCTAGCCTTTGGCTCCTCTTGGGCATTTAGCTACACCTTGAGAAGGTCCTCCTTATTTTCCTCTTTTAGGGTCCATCTATAATCACACAAAGATCGATTGTTACTAAGGTTATTTAAAGAAATTCAGTTATCTCATACCTTACTCATTACCTTTAATAAATGTTTAATTATTTGTTTAGTGTGATTTCAAAGTTAGAAATATTACAAGGAAGTTGCCCTAAAAGTTTTAATGTCGGACCTAATATGTTTAGGTGAATCATATAATAATTTAGATGATTTGGGTGAAGAAAGAAAATTAGTTTAGCATGAATTTTTAATAGTACTTACCCCTATGGTATCCTTTAAGCGATAGCAAATTTTGAAAAAATTATGCCCAAGTTCTACATTACCCCTCCCCCACAACTAAGTTAAACACTCTGGGTTTAAGTAGGTTCAATCAGGAAAGAGATCGAAGTGTCGAAGAGTGAAATATTGACCGTTGAATTTAGACTTGCAAATCACTAAAAATTGTGGAAGAAAATTTTAAAAACTCCCCTGCATCAGCTATTGAAAATTAGATAATGTAATTATAAAATTACATAATGTAGTTAACTTAGTTGGAAAATTAGTTGTATTAGTATTAGTTGATTATCAGTCAATGAATCAGTTGGAGAATCAATTGATGAAACAGAACGATCTTCAATCATCAAGAAGATGTATATCAATTCATCTTGTAATTAAATCATATGGTAGAACAACATGGAAACTCAAAATCACATTTTAATAAAGAGTATGATAATCATGAAGAGAAATGATTCAAAGGAAAATCTAAGAATGAGAATGAAAGTTGCAACATACAACGTACTTGAAAGGTCCTTAGCAAGTAAGAAACAACATCCATTATGTCCATCATGGGATTTGGATTAGCACAAATATTGATATCCACACATCTTAGCAAAGTTAGAACATTTGGATGCTAATGTCTTATGCTTATAAGAAATCTTACCATGGGAATTTCTATATCAATTCCAACCAAACTTGGAAAAGATGGGATATAGAGGTATTTATAAGCAGAAAGGTTCTTGTGGAAGTTTTTCTTTTGAGCCATACAGATTAGCCTACTACATAACTCATAATATGGATTCTTCTTGTGACATCCAACATGTTTAGATGTCAAAATATGTCAAGGAGCATACTTGATTAATCAAATAAAAAAAAGTTTGAAAAAAAAGTTATTCCTAAGCTATATAGAATCTATTCCATTTATTCTTTGTGGGGACTTCAATGCAAAAGTTGGAAGTGGTGTTTATCAATTCTTAAAATATGGATATGTAAAGGAATCCTTAGAAGATGAACCTGATTTGAAAAAGATGTTTCCATGAATTCAACATGCAATTCCATTGGCCAGTGCATATTATGCTTACTTTGAATCTTTAATAGATAAATCAAATTCCAAAATTCAAGAGCAAATGATGTTGATGGATAGTATCCATCAATAACCATAGTTTACCAATTACTCTATTATGATTAATAAAGATGGGTCAACAACATTCTTCATTGAGACCATGGATTATATTTGGTATGATGCCTGATTCTTCCAAGTTATTAAGTTACTCGAGTTAATTTCTAAAAAAGAAGTTGATAAGAATCATGATAAAGCCTTGCCATCTCAAACAAGACCATCTAATCATATACCACTTTTGGTAGAATTACAATTACTCTCATCAATTCATAAGGTTGATCAAGATTACAAAGTATCTCATCCTTACTTTTATTAATGATCTTATTATTTTCTTCATTGTTTAATTTATATTTCAATTAGATATGTAAAATATCTAAGATGATAAAAATTGAGAATAAAAGAATTTGCCCTACCTTCACTTGGGAAACCAAATTCGAGTTGTACTTTGTGTGATTTTGGTAAGGATTGGTGATTAATGATTGACAGATCTTTAATTCACTTCTTGTTATTATCTTATAAAATGAGGTAAATAATAATAAAGTAAGATTTAATTTTCCATATATTTTTCTCAAATATATTTTGTTTACAGAATAAATAAGAAACAACTTCAAGTTCAAAGGAGAAATCAAATTATTTGAGCATGGAAGCATAATAGAAGTATTGGAGCTAGAAAAAGATAAAGAACATGGACTCATTTGAGGAAGAACAAAACCTAAGGGGGGTAGATTATCACACCCCCATTCCCAAATGATGTTACTGCCTAATGAAGATAGTATCTTTTCATAACAAGCATTATTATCATCTTAACAAGACCCAAAAGGGTAGTTGTGATTAAGACTTGAAAAGGCATATTGTAATAATGAACATGTCTCTTAAGGTAACCTTTGGAGGTTTGACCTAAGGCATTTATACTTGGGGTTAGAGGTCATGCTAGCATGGAGTGGTGGAGATGGTATAGGCAAGTCACAGGAAGCCACGTGAAGCAAGACAGGAAGTTGACTGGCCATCCCTTCTAGCTAGGTTATAGGCCTAATCATGGTGGCAATGTTGGATTGCCTCTAAGGGATAAATGCCCAAGGAAGAAAAACCTAGGGGACACTCTCAAAGCATGATCTGGATACTCTATTTCATGTTAATAAAGCATTCTTTTCTTTCTCTTTTTACATTTTTCCTATTATTTCCTTTATAACAATGTCAAATATCATATATATTTCGCATTTGGTATATTTTATTCATACGCATAATGTCTAATATATTGTACATTTGATGTTTTCCATGACATCTGGGGATTGGATGTCACAATAGTATACCTCACTGCTTATCACCCATAATATTAATAATAGTTGTAACAAGAATCCTAGCTTGGTGGTAAAAAACATAATAGCACCAAACACATTACCGTTTTATCTACATTAATTTTTAGAGATCATAATTATGCAATGATGGAATTAAATTCACTCACATACTTTCTCATCATTATACCTTTCTTCATCTTAAGGAGAAATAACTTTGTCATTGCATGTATTTTATTTGCACTAGAGGGTTGCTCATAAGATTGTTCCAGAGATTTCCATAGTTCTAAAAATGTTTTATATTTAGTAACATCAAATAAAATCGATGGAACATATTATAGCCAAGCACTTTCAATCAAGAACATCTCATTCTCAATCTTCCACACCAATAGGTTGTGAAATCTTTCCTCCAATAGGTAAATCTAGCTCTTTCACAACTAACTAATCTTCCATCATAATTTTCCATATGTGCCAATTGTTTTTATTTAGCTTTTCAAACTGCATTGCTTTTTCTATCATGTTATCCATAGTTTCGATACCATTTGTTACTAAAAAATAGCTGATGAGACGCGTTGTGCATCGACCGCGATATCAAGTACACGATATCACGTCTTCCCCTGCGATATCATGTACGCGATATCGCAGTGCGTCGCCATATCTATAAATAAGAGGCGGCTCTCCCTTGTTTCACATCCCATTTTAGAGTAACGAAGCTCTGGCAATTTGATCCCTCCAGAGTTAGAATTTTTCCCGTGTGTGCCCGCAGTGTGGTAAATGTAATTGTACGATGTCTTTATTCGAGTGTGCCGTACTTGGACACGCACATGACCAGCAATAAAGATTAAGATTACTTCATCATTGCATCATTCACTTAGTTTATTTATTTGTTATTTATTTAATGTTATTTATTGCTTTCATAGCGCGGTGTGAGTACGACTTGACTACGAGCATCTACGGATGTATACGGCTAGTCAAGGAATCGGTTGCTCATCGTGATTAGTCTCTTACCCTTAAACTCCTAGAAGCGGAACGAGTACAACTTGGTTATGAGCATTTAAGTGTGACTAATTGGTAGCCGAGTGGCGTATCCAGGATCTATGCTTGGTAACCCAGTGGCGTATTTGGGATTTGTGCTTGGTAATCCCAGTGGTGTATCTCGAAGCTACGCTTGGTAGTCCTAGTGGTAGTCGTGCACGAAGTCCAAGATGTGTATGGTTGATCAAGGAATCGGTTGCTCGTCGCACTTAGGCTAGATTAGATTCTCTTACCCTTTTCCTCCTAGCTTAGCTTAGTTAATATTCTTTTCCATTACCTTCAGGAGTAGCATAGATTAGGAAACACATCATACACCTCATCTAGACTAAACCATACGTGACATATGCAATACTAGTCTAG
>MNCI01008130.1:54828-95865 GCA_015680685.1 Gnetum montanum | reverse complement strand
TAGCCATATGGGTCTTGTTGTCGGTAAGGGTATTGTTGCTTAGGTGGTGGCATCCCCCATGACTGTGGGTATTGCCATTGCTGGTGTTGCTCGATAGGTTGTGGCGGAGTTCCACTTGGATAATACGTTAACGGTTGGTGGAATTGCCTCAGGTTACCTTGGAGATAAGGTAACCAATGGGGTGCTTGCCATTTGTTAAGTCATGGGTTAAGTGCATACATCACAGACTCTTGTAGATGTGAGATTATTGGGTAACATCCCTTAGAATGGTCATATTGGCATATCTCACATCCACCATCATTATCTGTATCTGAATCCACAACCTCTAATTTACCCTTACCTTTGTTACGTGCATGGTCCAAATCCCTCTTCTTTTTCTTATCATGGTTACTACTTTGCTCCTTAAACTCCTCTACGATTTTTAAAATAGTTTCAAATCTACTATCTAAGGAGTCCCACATCTGATCTACCTTAGCTAACACTTCTGTTGTTAATTTCTAAAGCTGAAAGGTTTTCCTACTTACCAACTCTTCAAGTGGTGACTCATCCTCCTCCTCACAGAATCTCACTCCCCTCTTTCAGAGGGAAGGATCATGATTGTACTCTTCCACGTTTTCTCTCTTGCATAGATCTCCTTCTTCTTTAGCTACTTGCTCCAAAAATCTATGGATCTGATGGGACCTAAGCTCAGATAATCTCCCTTGGGCATATGTTCCAAGGGTTCTCCTAGTTTCATGCCTAAGTCCATCTACGAGATGGTGGAGTTGATCCCATTGTGCGTAACCATGGCCTGGGCAACAATGTAACAATGCATAATAGTGGCCCATGGTAGCATCCAAGGTTTCATGATTTCCTCACTTCCATCCTTGGATTTTCTTTTGCAGGTTGGACACTCAGGAGTACGATTGATACTTATCGTTAAACAGTTCTAGCATCGTACTCCACCTTCTAATGGTTTCTGATTCTAAGGACCGGTACCAGCTTTCTGCTTCTATGATTAGTGTCCTTGGGAATAGCTTTAGTTTTTTCCACTCGTTCTCAATATTTTGCAAGGCACAAGCATCGTGGAATGCTTGTAAGTGGTTTTGAGGATTAGTGTTGTATCCCCCCTCATATCATGGGATATTATTCATATCCAACCTCTTGATCCTGCTATCTTTTTGGTGCTTGTAGGTATTCTCATAGCCTCCGTGATGTCTAACATGCTTTGGGTTGCAAGTAGGGGTTCTTTGTTGTCATCTCTTTCATGGAGTCTATGATGTCTACATGGTTCCCTACTTTCCCTTCTTTCATGCCTTGATTCTCTAGAGTGCCCTTGGCCTCTTTCTCGACTTGTCAAGGTCTCTCATTATGTTTACTCTTATCCTCACCATTAGGCTCTTTATGATTGCATCCTGATGTTGAAGGAGAGGGTGAATGTTGTGATGAAGGTGAAGAAGAAGGAGGATCATCGCCATAACGATGTTCCCTACGTTCTCTTCTATGGTCCCTACTCCGATCATGATGATGATCAAAATGCTCACCCTTGTCATGTGTTTGTGTTCCCGCATTGAACACTTGGTGTTCTTGGGGGTCAGAACCAAGATTGTGAATCGTAGAATGTAGGTTTTGATACACCACCTCCTAACCATTGTTAAGAGGGGGAACATTGTTTTGTGGAGAACCTATGAAAACAGGTTCACCACCCTCAATTTCATTTAAGATGGGTGAAGCATTACGGAGGCCTTTGTCCTTCACAGATGTGTGGTGACTCTCCTGCCATAAGTCCCATTGACATTGCGCTTCTATGGGATGGTAATCCCTTGTATCATATTCGCATGCAACGTACTCAACATATAACTGTGACGTGCCTATTCATGCAAGAGCACAAAGGAGCATGTTACGGACTGCTCTATCTGGAGGTAACACTCTGTTACCTTTCAAATCTCTCCATCGCAGTTGCTCATCTTGATGGAGGATAAAAGTAAAGTCAGGTACATATTCATTGTGATGAATATACACTACCCAAAATTGCTAAGGCACTAGTGGATTTTGGTTATGGGTGTTGTGCCGCCGACTATCTCTAGTGTTGTCTCTAGGTAGTGAAATGCTTTTGTTTGAAGAAGAAGACATTTTAACTTTGTTCGGTGTGCTGTCTACCATTATCTTATTTTTTTCGTATGATCAACCCTAAAGGTCTGTTTAAGCTTCCCAATGATATGGATGATATCCTATGTCCTACGTAGTGCACAAACAACTAATTCCTCGGCAATGGCACCAATGATGAGTGGCGAGGTACCCCTACACTCAACTATACGAATACAAGTGTTACACGTGCGATTCGGTTGAACTCCAAGGACTAAGTGCTTATGCGCCTTATGGAACACTCAAGGTTGATTAATCATTATCCTCCCAAACTTACTTGTATTTGTCATGGTTGTATGATTAAGTAAGTCTAAGGTATGTGATTTTTATGTCTTTTATCTTTTTATCGCCTATGCTAGGAGAGGAAAGGGTGAAGAGACTAAGTGAATAACTTTAATTAACTAAGTTCTAATTTTCCTAGCATTAGTATCCATTCCCACTTACCGTTTACACCTTGAACCAATGCAACGCTACTAGGATTACCAAATGCTATTCGTTACTAGGTTACCAAGTGTACGCATCTGCTCGAAGCGGTCATATTGAATGCACTTAACTAGAGGAGTAAAGGGTTGAGAGAGATCAATTAACTAAGAAAGAATTTAAATAATTAACATTAATTAAATCTATTTAGCTTAGTCCATGCACTGCAAGGTTTATCAGAAAGTTCATCTTTATTTCTGTACACAAATGTGTGCTTAGGTATAATTTGCTCAAATAAAGATTCATTCACTTTGAGACTCCTACTATGGGCACATGGAAATTATTCTATCTCTGGAATGGTAAAAATGCCATAGTTTTACTAAGGATCTAGATCTAGATTGAGAAACAAGGGAGAGCCACCTCTTATTTATAGAACTGACAACAAGCTACGATATCGCGTATGCGATATCACGGTGGATGCAATATCACGTCCCATAAATAAGTAATCTCATCTATGAATAAAAAACTCATGTGGCTCGTTGGTTGGGGTGTGTTCTATGTTATTGAATCTCAAGTGATCAATTATTTGGACAGTGAGCCCATTACACCCACTCATCCATTCTACAAATAAGAGGTTATGTTTGAGGGTACAACGATATTCTTGACATTCTTAAAACTTAAAATTAATTTTGTGTTCATTGTACCCAGAATGAAGAATGATGGACCAAGAGGAAATGATTAGTGTGTGACATCAAGGGGACTTGCGGATTCTCTTTGGTGACGTCTGTGAGAGTTATCACACAACGTAGTTGTACTAAGATCCTTGTAGATCTAACGCAAAATGGGAGTAAGAGTAATCAAAAGGCACTCAAAAATCCAATGCTATTCTAGGGGGTCCCATTGGAAAGACATGCACCCATGCTTGAAGGTTGGTGACTTATCTGGATTCAGTAATCAAAAAAGAAACAAAGAAAGAGCCACAAAGAAAAAATCACTCCTCACTTGAACAAAATGCCAAGTGATCGTACACCTTGTCATTATGGTACTCTCATAGTCGTTCATCATGGGATGAAACAATGCGGTGTCACTAATCAGCGGAATGGCCTTGGTCCTAATCTTGGAATAACAGGTTAATGACACATTAATCATGCCTTACACACAGGATTCATTGTGCGCTGGGTCAGTTACCTCATGTCCCAATCTTTACAATCCCTTCTATAGTCTGTCTCATCTCGTTGTTCATGTAATTGTAGCTCATGTCTCGTATAGCATATAATTCTTACCTCATATTGGTGGTACTTACATGTGTGTGTTTTGTGGAAATAGTGTGGATTACATTTAACCCTTCTAGTGCCTATAGACATTTTAAGGTGTGATTATGCAAGGGCATTATAGGTTGAAACCTGCTTTGGGGAGGACCCACTTGGATGATTTTTATAATTTTCACTCATAACACATCTTCCACACATCATCTATTACCCTCAGCATATTGTTAACAATATTATTTCCTCTATTACTACCCCTCTGATTCAAACATTCCTATGAACCATCACATAGCCTTTTTTCTCTCCCTTATCCCGAGGTCCTTATTGATAAATTGCACACCATCATAATTTCAGTGCCTTCAAAACTAGTTGAATTGCCTTGGGACCCTTTAACAACAGTCCAGATGTCCTTAGTTTCCATCATTAATTTCAGAAAAATAGTAAAAAAAATTGGTATATTACACAAGTGCCCTAACATCGATAGGCTGCGATATCGCGTACGCGATATTGCGGTCGATGCGATAACGTGTCTACGATATCGCGTACCCAATATCACATCTCAAAAATATATATATATGCGACCCACCTATGCTACTTAACATCATTTTCAACTATTCTCATGGGGGAAGTTTTTTAAATTTCTCTCTATGACTTGCGATTGCGCATCCCTTGTTTTCATATCCATATCTCACTCGATGGTCCTCTGATTTTCATTTCGTTTAAACCTACTTGAACCCAGAGTGTTCAACTTAGTCATGGGGGAGGGGCACATGCCGAATAGCATGTAATTTTTTTTGAAATTCCTTATCACCCACAGGAAATTATCAAGGGTAATTAATTATACAAATTAAGGATAAATGTTCCAAAAACAATTTCATCTCCTTAGTTATATCGGGAAACTAGATTTGGAAACCACCTAAGCAAAGAGGATTCAACATTATAATCTTTTGGGGACATTTTAATTTATGTCACATGGAGATAAAGCAAATCCATTAAGACAAGTAGTAAGGTATAACCTAACTTTGATAAAAACCTTACTAACGATTGGTCCTGTCTGATTGCAGATGGCCCCGAAACGTGGACAATAGGAAGGTCTTGCTCAAGGTGGGAGCAAACAACCTAGGATAGGTGAAGGATAAGTTCCTACTGAATAGCATGTAGAGTAGGAGGAAAAATCATTTAGTATCCACCAAGAGGACCCTTCTCCTGTACAATTAAGGCAGACAAAAGTAGGAGTTGCTATAGCGTCTAAACAAGGACAACATCACACGTTGCCCTAAGATTGTGTTCAGGCCATCCATGAGAAGTCCATATTCACTGTAGTGATTGTGGAATTAAACTTTGGATATTTTGTAGAATTTTCTCTGAAGGCCATTAGGGATCACCTCAAAGGGTCCCTGTTATGGTCTATCCTCTCTGAAAGAGGTGCCTGGTACTTAGGGGAAATGTACCAATTTTGGCACAACAAAGAACAAGACACCATGGTTAACATCTATGGTGTGATTGTTGACTTCTCTATTTAGGCCATTTTAGAAGTATTAAACCTCCCAAATACAGGGCCAAAGGTTTCTCAGTTGTCTACCCGCTCAAAACCTGATGCACAACGAGTTTGGTTGGAAAGGGCATATGGCAAGGAAGATAAGATGTTTATGGAGTTGACAATGAAAGAGAGGATTTATTTCAAAATAGGGACTTATCACCTCTTTCCCATAAAAGACTTAAAAATAATTTCAACATATGTAGTAAGAGGATGTACAGTGTTGATGGGAAAGATTAATGCTAACTTACCAATCTATATTTTACGGAGATCCTAAGACGGTTTGAGGAATGGAAGATAGGGAAGCTTGCGTTGCCCTTCCCTTGTCTTATAAGGAAGCTATGCAGATGTGCTAGTATCATAGGATACACCAATGATGTCCTCTGAAAAGCCCAAAATGCTTCGTATGCCAAACTGCTAAAGCCACTAGCTACAAGGAAAATCACTGGTGAGATGCTGGGGCTAGAGCAAGAAAAATAATAGATAGCAGGGCCAACTACAACTCAACTTGTAGGACCCAGCCAACTTCCAAGCATAAGACCCAGCCAACTTCCAAGATTTTGACCCAGCCAACAACAAGAAGTAGGGCCTACCATGGGCTAGTAGGATCAACCACCACCACCACTGCAAGATTATNAAGTAGGGCCTACCATGGGCTAGTAGGATCAACCACCACCACCACTACAAGATTACAGACTGTTAATGAGCCATCTCAAGGCCATCACTAAGATGATTAGTTGGGGAAGTTGTGATGATGAAAACCTCTTTCGTATCATCCACAATGTTGTATAGCCTATGGTTTCTTTGGATCGCGCAAGGGATGAGCACTTGATCACAACAGATCTCAGGGAACACTACGTCCTTTCAAGTGTAGTTAGAAATAGGTGAAGGGGCCATGGTGGTGGTCATGTAGCACCAGGATGTAGTAGGAGTTGTAGAAGTGGTCACAGACCACATTAAAGAATCATTCAATGTGCTTGTTGTGCCACCGACAGATCTTACAGGAGCATGGGATGCTCAAACTCTGGCCGGTACCTCAATGACTCCTGTGGAACATGAGTATGTAATTGATCGATTGCTACAAATAGGATAGGTAATGATGTCCTTATTTAACATCCCACAGGATGTTACAGCAATATAATTAGATCTCATTTCCACCAAAGGGAAGCTAGTCTTGACAGAGATGAGGGTCGAGCATGCAGAAGTAGAAGTGCAAAGATTACAAGAAAGGCTCGTGTCCCTACAAGCAGCATAGCGGGATCGTTCTTAATTCATTCCTGCAGACTAGCTGGAAATTTTCAAGATTGAAAGACTTATTGAACTAGTGGCAAAGAATAAAAGGATGGTGGAAGAAAAAGGGAAGGCTATTTGGGATGCCTCTACGGCACAAGCACAAACTTATGCACACACCAAGGCACTCAAGGCCTTACAAGAGGAAAACAAGTAACTTGTTGCTGACAACCTTCGGTTTACCTCTGTGTAGAAATAAAAAAATGTTCTCAAAGAACATTTTCAACCGTTTCGAGAACAACTAATCAAGGTCAACAAGGACATGAACTATTTAGCCAGAGAAAATTGAACCCTCTCGATGAAGGAGGTATGTGCCATCAATCAGAAGACATCCATTGAAATAAGCGCATAGCAGAATGAGGCTAAACGACATGATAAATTGAAGGAGCACTTTCGGGACTAGGTGGGGATGTATAAGCAAATCATCAAGAAGAAGATCCATATGGCCAAGGCCCACATCAACACTCTCAGTGCTCAACACACTAACTGGTGGGCCATATTGGACACATACACGTTTGTCCACCAGGTAGAAGTTAAAAGTCGGGACCTGCAGATCCAGGACCTTACAGAATACATGGAGTTAGCAAACCTATGGTATGCCAACCTTGACATGTTAATAGCAGGATGCCCGAGAATAGAGCTCGAGCAATAGGTAGCCACCAGCTACATCAAATATGAAACAGAATTTGCAAAATGTAAGAAGATATTGAAAAAATTAGAGTTTGCAAATTTTGAACTTGAGGTGGTTAAAGCAAGCTACCAAGGGTAGAAAGATGTCATAATAGACTTAGCTTGAGGGCTTGTAGATTTTCAAGAATACAAAGACAAAGCAAGAGCCTATGAGGAGGAACGAGGGGTGTTTGCAGCTTGGTATGTCAAGAAAAATAAAATGTTTCTGTAACTACCATGTCCATGGGAGGTGCCGACTCCATAAAACATCAGAACATTAGCATGGACAACATAGGATCCCTAAATTGAAGAGGAGAAACTCTAGGCCATACTTCAACACCATCAACTCCTAATACTTGGAGCACAAGACAAGGGAAAGGCACCCATGGAGGAGTAACCGTCACCAGGAACTACATGAGTTCCACTGAATTTTGTAGCTATAGGATTTTCTTTTACCTTCTTTGTGTTGTGTCTCAATTTTGTTCTAATTCCACACTATGGCATGAATCCATTCTTGTTAGTCAATAATCCCATACCTATCCACTATGTAATCAATGGAGCTTGTTCTCACTTTAACTTGAGGACGAGTTTTCATTCAGTCATGGGGGTATGGTGAGTCACGAATTTTTTGGCTATAATATCACACCCATGATATTGCGTACACAATATCACATACGCGATATCATAGCCTAGACGCGATATTGTGTACGTGATATCGTAGCCCGCCTCCTCATCTATAAATAAGAGGTAGGCAGATTTAGTAGAGCATTTTTTAAGTTTAAATTTTCAATAGTTTTTAGTATGTCAATTTTTTTCCTTTCAACCCTTTTCTCCCAATGCATGCCCACAGTGTGATGATTGTAATTGTATGGCATCCTTGTTCGAGTGTGATGTACTTGCACACGCACATGACCAGCAATAAAGATCGAGATTACTTCATCATTGTAGCATCTACTTAGCTTAATTATTTATTTAATTGTTATTGTTATTTACTACTTTCTTCATTAATATTTCTCTACCTTTATCTCCTAGTAACACAGAATGAGTACGACTTAATCACAAGCATTTAAGTGTGACTACTTGGTAACCCAGTAGCGTACTTAGGCCATGCGCTTGGTAATCCCAGTAGTAGTTGTGCACGAGGTCCAAGATGTGTATGGATGATTGAGGAACAGATGCTCATCGCACTTAGGCTAGTTATGATTCTCTCTCACTCTCAGTCTCTCCTAGTTTAGTTGATATCATTTTCCATCATCCCCAAGAGTAGCCTTAGTGTAGGAACACATCATACACCTCATTCTAGACTAAACCATACATGACAAAGCTAATACTAGTCCAGGTGGGAAGATAGCGAACTCTGATCTATAAGTGTCTAGATACCACAACTAGTCTGTTTGCGGAGTTCGACCAGATCATGCATGAAATGCTTATATTCGTATGGTTGAGTGCAGGGGTACCTCATCACTCATCACCAACGATACACTAGATCTAAACACTTTCATTTTTGCAATGAATCATAATTAGTTTAAATACCTTAACTTTAATTTCTATAAAAGTTGATCAATCTAGATGATATCTTGAACCGTTTCTCATAATTCTTGACATTCAACTTCCATTGATAACAAGGAAATGATGCATTGCTTGCTATTTTTCCAACTGATAGAATTTCCAAAAAGAGAAATAAGAAATCCAATTTTTGTACTTTGGTCAATTGTAAAGCCTTCCCAATCAACATCTACATACACTTCTAATGTGATATCATAAGTATTGACAAAACATAATCAGTATGTAGCTATTCATTTCAAATAACAAAGAATAAGAGATGTTCCATGCATATGTTGTTGATTTTGATTTTGCATTGCCACCACCAACTAATTTACTCTATACTAGATATTTGGTCTTGTCTTCATAAGATACATAAGTGCTCCCATAATATGTTTGTACTAAGTAGGGTCAATAGCTTCTCCTTGAATATTAACTTTAAATCCTAGTATCATAGGAATCTTCATTGCTTACAAGTGGTCATATTATATTTCTCCAATAAGCTGACTGTGTACTTAATTTTTGAGAGTAAAATTTATGTACTTAATTTTATAGAGTAAAATTTATCTATTTTCTTGATGTAGTTCCATCCTAAGATAATAATATGATCATCTAGGATCATAAATGTCAAATCATAATGATAGTTGATGCTTGAATTTTTCTATAATGCTTAATTCTCATGCAGTGACAATTATATCATCAATATGAAATGATAGGACCATATGTAATCCTAGTTCATCTTTTAGAATATATAATTTTTTATCCTTTTACAACTTATCAAACCCATAGTTGAGTAAGAATTAATCAATCTTCTAGTATTAAACTCTTAGTGCTTGCTTAAGTCCATCAATCACCTTTCATAGTAGACATACCAACTTTTCATCTTTCATAAATCCTTTTGGTTATTTCATATAAAATTCCTCTTGCATTTTTCCTTATAAAAATGCAAATTTCACATTAATTTGATTGATCTTCCATTCATTCTTGATTGATAGAGAGAAAATTATGCAGGATGTAACCATTCATGAAGTAGAGGCAAAAGTTTCTTTGTAATCAATTCTCTTAATTTAAGAAAATCCTTTTGCTACTAGTTTTGCCTTATACTTGTCCAATGTACCATCTCCTTTAAGCTTTGTTATGAATACCTAATGATTTTTTATTGGCTTTCTATCACTAGTGTAATACCCCTATTAATTATTTATAAAATTCTATAAATAACTAATGGAGATGCTACAAAAACCCAAGGATTTAGATTTAACGTTGATTTACTAATGCAAAAGGAAGCCATAAAATAGATAAAATTTATCAATTAGAAGCATAAATACAGTAGAGCATAATAGCATACCAAATTGTGTATTACTCACATACATTATTAAATAATATTTATATAGAGAAAAATAGAGATCTGCATAACAATAAAAAGCTAAATGTTGAAAAATTTTACTAGGCAAACCATAAAATAGTATATAAAGTCATGATTCTAATGACACTTGTTTCACCTCATTCGACCACTTAGAAATAAAGATATTTATTTTTTNNNAAATAATATTAAATTTTTCAAAATATATAGCATGTGACAAAATGAAAAATGATCCTTGCAATCTCATAGTCTAAATGGCACAAATGACAACTTCATATCTATCATACTTTATTATTTATTCATAAAAATATGTACATTGCTCAAGTATGCAAAAAGTGTACAAGGTTTCTATTTTACAAAAAATTAATTTTCAAGTTTAGAGGATCAATATTGTGCAAAATTGATCCACCTTTCATCCCATGTTCTTATTTCAACAACTCTTTAGCTACTTTGGGCTCTCTACATCAAAATGCTAGAGGAGTTAGAACTCCTCAATTAAGAAAGGTCATTATATTTTCCTTTTCATGGAGCATAAGGGTTCTGGGCCAAAATTCTAAGGATATGTGCGAGGTAAAGGTTTCCAATTAAATATTCAAAATTTTTTTGAAGTTAAGGGATGCCAAAAATTCTCCAAAAGTTAAAAGGAAATCCAAAAATTCAAAGAATGTATATTTTATTCAAGAATCTTTGAAGGCTAGCTCTTGGTTACCCTCACTACCAAAACAATATACTGACAAGTCTTAGAATAACCTCACTACTATCATCAAATTATCCTTTTAATTATTTATTCTCTAAAGATATCACAATTTACCCTACAAAAATCCAAAGAGTATATATTTTAATCTAGGCATCTCCAAAGGCTAGTTATTAGTTACCATCATTACAAAAGAGTATATTGATAGGTCTTAGAATAACCTTAGTACTATCATCAAATTATCCTTATGACCCAAAATGAGCCACTTATGGTTGGGTCTTGGCAATAGACTTACTATTAACATCCTCAACAGCCAAGACACATATCATCGGAAGGATCAATCATGACTATGTCTCATCGTACACCACTAGACTCAATTGCTCAATGCCATGGTCTTGACTAGTTTCCTAGCCTTACATGAACTTATGAATCAAAATCTAAGGTAAGAAATATATCTAAATACCTTTGTTTGGGTGGGGTGGGTTCTACTATAAAACACACCACTATTGCATGCAAATGGAAGCATCACAAAGATTCATAGCTCCCACTACCAACTAACCAAAATCAGTCCCATATATATTATTATTTTATTCCAAAAATTTAAAAGACTTTCAAAATAGCCAAAATCCCATGAAATTCTTAGAAAAATGTATTTATATCAAGAGCTAGTTCAAAATAATCATAAAATATCTGAAAAGCAAGTTGGATAATCTTTCCACAATTCCAACAAATTCACCAAAAAGATAGACAATGGTTTAGATAAAATTAAGATTTTGATTTCAATATAAAAAAAACTACAACAAAAATTTGGCAAAGTCTCGATATAATAATTAGAATCATAGAAGAATAACAAAAAACTAAAAATTAGGAAGAAATAGAAAATCCACAACAATATATGACAACAAAAGGAAGGTAAAATAAGCTTTCTTACATGATCCAAAATAAAAAAGAGCAACTACATGGAAAGGAAAGTAAAATAATCTTTCTTAGTTATGTTGGTAAGGCTTTCAAAATTTCTTATGTTCTTTCTTTCTTTCCAAGACACCCAAAATTAGCTTTTACTTTACTTTAAGCTAGTGTGCTAGAAACCCTTTACAAATCAAAATGAGACATACTGAAGGAAATGATCTATTTATAAGTGGAAAAATCACATGCAACGCAACACTTGAGCTTGGTATGTATTCAGAAAGAAAAGAAACAAGCCTAAAATTAACTTAAAAATAAAGAAATAAAGCAAATGATAGTATTTGTTTGAAATAAAAAACAAAAACCCAAATCCACATGCGAGGTGGTAGGAAAACAAAAAAAGAGATGATGATATACAATAATATAATTTATGTTTATGTTTATGATATTTATATAACATATATATTACATACAAGTTAAAACTACAATTCATGTAAACATGATTTTCACAACCGCCAATGACTTTTCTTTCTTTTCTTTGATTTTTAGTTTTTACTTTTTCTTTCTATACTTATTTTCATAAGTTCATTTCTAATTTTTCTCCTCCAGTTAATACCTTCATAGTTTAACACATGTAAGATGTACATTGGGACTCTAAATTAAATTTTGTTTAAACCTACACCATCTTTATTAAGTGCTCTATCCAATCATATGCTGAAACCATATCTAGGCATTACTTATCATAGTCACCTCAAATGTTGACATGTCTATGGTAATTTTAGCAAATTAAAAATATGATATCTTGAGAATGTTTTTGAACATCTTAGACACATTGGCAAGGTCATATTCTAGGTAGGACATAAATCTAAAGTGCTTCCTTAATAAAAATGATTTATGCAATATTTCATTATAATTAAAAATAAACTTTGAATCCTTGTTTAATGACAAAAAGTAATAAGGAATATGATCTGGGTAAGGTTAGAATTCATAATTGCTNAAGTAATAAGGAATATGATCTGGGTAAGGTTAGAATTCATAATTGCCCCATAAAAAAAAGTATTATATAATTAAATGTTCATAATAAAAATAAAAGATGCATAACTAGATGTGTATAATAAAGCATACTAAAGATTGAATATACATAGTTGAAAGTGTATACAGAATAAAATATGTATAGCCAAATACTTGTAAAGACATGAGAACTAATAAAAAGAAAAAACTTCCAAGGGTAATTAAATTTAGAACATTTAATCATAAAATATTTAGAATATCTATGATTGAGTGTAAATGCTAGTGAAACAAAGAATATAAAACTTAAACAAAATACCCTAGCAAGTAGATTATATTTTGTTCTTTTTGTACATCCAACTCTTTTCTATGGGTGTGGAGTGTGGGGTCCTAGACAATATGAGGAAATAGAAGAAGTACATAACGATTTTTTTCTAGAAGAATTTCGAGTTAAAAGGTAAGTACAATATCATTTGCTACTTCTTAAAGCAAGTATGATGTCTTTAAAGATAAAGCTCTTTTTTAATTTGTAGCATATATTCATAGTTTCTGTTGTAGCACAACAACTAAATTTTTGAAGGAAGTCTTAGTTGATACACAACAAAAAGAGTGGTTCTACTAGGGAATGATTTAGCTCAAAAAATGAAACATTGAGATGGATATTCTACATTACAATATAAGACAGCTTTATAAGAGTATCAGAAACAAGGCACTTTTGCACATATGGAGTAACCCAATAGAAAAGAAAAAATCTACCTAGACAGCATTAGAGGATGCATCAACAAAAAAGAAGTTTATTTATCTACTCCTATATCCTATCACTTATGTTGTCAAATTAGTCAAGCAAGATTAGGCTCCCATTATTTTAGAATTGAAATAAGAAGATAGGTCCAAATTTCGATAGAAAAGAGAACCTGTCATTTATGCAATTAAAGAGAAATTAAAGATGAACATCAAATATTCCTAGAATTTCATGATTTTTACACAAAGTCACCATAAATGACAAATTATAGGTAGTAGTTTAATTGAACTTTTTGGTATAGCACCAATGAAACTTGGTAAGTTTATTGGNGACAAATTATAGGTAGTAGTTGAATTGAACTTTTTGGTATAGCACCAAAGAAACTTGGTAAGTTTATTGGAGAAGTGTTTACTACACATAATATGAATATTTATTCTATCTAATAGATCCTAAGTGTCTCCAAATGTAATAAAAAATATTTCAATTTTAATTTTAATATGATGATGCTAAACTTGTAAGTACCCATTTGCTATTCATTTCAAGTTTTCCTCATATTTATGTTCTAGTTTAATGTATGTCTCTTATGCCTTATGCAAAATACATTAGAACATGTTATATATGTTATGATATCTTGAAGATTGGATATTTCATTTGCAATTAGAACAATGAGTAGATATATGAGTAATTGAGATAAAGATGATTTAATGTTTAAAGGGCACTAAAGAATATCGTATCACGTATAAGAAAGATGATAGTGAGGTTGTGGTTTTTGTTAACTCTCATTATGTAGGTGTTTTGGAAAAGATCATATCTATAATTAGTTATATCTTTGCTCTTGCATAAGGTTTAATTAGTTGGATGCCAAAATTACAATTTGTTGTAGCATTATCTACCATTCAAGTAGAGCACCTAGCTATTATAGAGGCTTGCAATGAAGCCTTTTGGCTGTAGGACATATTGGATGAGTTGGGCATTAAAAATGAAAAAATAAAATTATCTTATGATAATTAGAGAGTCATATATTTAGCCAAGAATGTAATTCATCACAATAGAAAAGATTTTATTTTCGCCAAATATCATTGGATAAGTTAGATTATTGAAGAAGATAGCTTGTTACTTGAGAAAAATTGTATAAGTCAAAATTATGCAAATATGTCACCAAGGCCAATAGTATTGAAGAAGTTCAAGTAGTGCTTGGACTTCTTAAGCTTACAAGAAAGATGATAAAAATCTTTGAATAAGGCAAAGTGAGTTCGGTGTAAATATTTTTGACTTGATAACAAGTTATCTAGTACCTTTTCCTTTGCTCTATGATGTTTCCCTTGTTTGTTTCATAAATTTTCCTTTCTCTATTTTAGGAACAATAATCAAATGTAAATTTGAGTTGTTGTTTAAGTCAATGTATAACATATACTATCTCCTACTTGTAATGTGGACCTAAATAATTTCATACACTACATAATTAAGAGATGCTAGGTCATTAATTCAAGTGTATTGTGAGCTTGTGATGAATCAATTGTAGATAGTGAGAGAGAAACATTGTACTCATTGGTTTATATAGACCGAAATTCCTACTCTTGACTATGATGTTTTCATTTGTATTCAAGGGTTTTACAACAAATCTTATTTTTTTTCTTTAGTTATATATATTCTATATTTTAATTAGTTTTTTCATATAGTAATTTCATTTTCTAATAGAATGTTTGTGTTGAACACTTTAAATTCATAAAATGATTGTATCTCTTTGAAAGTCTGCACTCATCATTAATGCACACAAATTTAACTTTTCTATTAATTGGACTTTCCTTCCCAAAATGTTTCCAACTTGCAATGTTATTGCTTAGTCATGACTTTAGGATTTCCATAAAAGCCATTTCCATTTTCAATGAAAATGGCTGGTGGACCTAACCATGTAATACAATTGTCATAACACTTATCTTTCCACAAGGAGGACATGGGTTTGATGCCTACTTTTGCTTTTAGTGTAGTACTAGGGTAGATGTGAACTATTGTATGAGTGTCCCACTACAAGGCTACCCAAAATTATGTAAAAAATAAATAAATAAAATTAGTAATTAATGATTAACCTCAATGTTATCTATATCACCTATTGGTTTTAACAAACACTTCATATTTCCTTTTTGATGGAATAAAACCAAGCTCTCTACATTAACAAGATGGGATAGGATGAAATATCCATTGTTATACATGCATATAAACTCAAAACATATAAACTTTACATAAACACCAATGAAATTACTATTTACTTTCATCTGTGCTCTTTTCCTTTTCTTAAGCCCAACATATAAACTTTACATAAACACCAATGAAATTACTATTTACTTTCATCTCTGCTCTTTTCCTTTTCTTAAGCCCAACAAATAATGTGAAGTGTAATAAGTCATTACAATTCAAGCAAGTCTTATTTCATTGAACTCTCTCTCCACAATAATTTTCATTTATCTTATAAGTAATTCTGTGTGTCTCTTCATGACTACCAACAAGCCTGATTGCTGCTATCATAGACCCATGTTTGGCAGGCCAGTCTGCCACGACCCAGATGGATATTGCAAATCCATGGCATTATTATCTATAGCTTGCCTCAGCATTCATGTTTTGCTACTATCAAATTAATTGGTTCTATTTCATGTTACCAACGTTAACAATATTATTTTTATATAAATAATGCATCAGATTCGGAAATACTTTAAGAATGCAAATTTGACACTAGTTTATGTTCTTTTTATATTATCCATGTAAATCAGCTTACTTCATGGTGACCTCCATTCAGAGATGTGAGCCAAGGGAATTTACTGCATCGGTTCCTTTAATTATTTATATCCCCACAGGATTACCCTGAGGAAGTAATGTTTTGTTAAATGCTTAATTCATAACGTGATATGATGTTTACATTTTGTAGATGAAAGAAAAGCAACCAGGCGAGAACCCATTGCATAACAACAATAAATCAAACTTATTATTTAACAGTACAGAACAATAAGCAAGTTATTTCTCAGTTTAGGTCTTTAGGAAGATAAAGAGGAAGGATGGATATGTTTGGGCCAGGCTAGAAACTGGGGTTGACAAAGCTAAGAATGGCATCAATCAAATGTCCTTGCATGTCTATAAAATACTGAAACAGTAAAATACTAAAATTGTAAAATAGGAAGAAATCGTTGGAGTTCTACGCAGCCAATGATGTTGACAGAAGAAGGAAAGCCTTCAGGATGATTGTTTCAACAGAGATACCAGGGATGAAGCCTACCAACATACCCAATTGCAGTCCCTCGCCTTGTACTGGAGCACCCGTTGGTAACAGACCACCTGCAAATCTCGTCTAGAATGAATAGAACTGATGTGCTAGACATGTTGATGTTCTGCGCCAGAACACGTTGGCTCGCCCGCAGCTTGCTTGGCTACAGCGCCAGCTTGGCCTCCATGACATCCAGGATGGCTACTCCGCATCCAGAACAGATTATTCCAATCAGAATCTGGTATGCCTAGCGGCTTAACAACCCACTTGAGCTCATCTTCCAAGTCTTCGGAGATGACCCACATTCTTCAGCAGATGCACCATCAGCCCCGCTTTTATAATTTCGCCCTCAATGCCTTCACGGGAGTTTAGCAGGACCATCTGCTGAGCAGAGCAACTCGAAGCATGGACTCTCACCTTCTGTGACAGCAAGGTCAGCTCCAAAAATGAGGGCAGCCATGTCGTCACCAAAAACCTGGGCCACCACGTTGTCGTTCCCGCCATCTCGGAGCAGACGACGAGCAGGTGGTGCTCTCGGTGAGTGTCTTGACGAGCAGGTGGGCACTGCCATTGGCGTGGCAGTTGAAATGGTAAAGCATGATCCTCTGCACGTGGGGACTGAGGCCCATTGTCTTTGTGATCTCGAAGTCATTGTCAGGCATATGGATGACGGATGTGCAGTTGAAGATCAAGTGAGTTATGCTACTCAGAGGCTACACCCACTCTGCCATGGCCTTGTTGACGGCTTCCTTGTCCAGGCACGGTATGGCTTCCTTGTCAAGGCACGGTACCTCCCTCAGCATTATCTGCTGTCTATCATTATGCAAGGGATCATCGTGCTGTCTATCATTATGCAAGGGATCATCGTAGGAGGCAAGGCTGAGATACTACTTCAGGATCTTCTCTATCATTATGCAAGGGATCATCGTAGGAGGCAAGGCTGAGATACTACTTCAGGATCTCCTCTGTACGATGCATGGCTGGGATAGTACTTCAGGATCTCCTCTGTGAGTAGCACTTGCCTCTGGTTTGTTGATCTGCACTCTCTCACATATGCATTGGAACTTATGCTTTACCTCAATCACATATGCGTTGGAACCTATGCGCCGGAGATTCGCGATTTCGGACAAATTTTCACGAACTGTTCAGATTCGGGAGTGCATACTGTACGCATTAAATTAAATTCGCAATGGGTACGTAATCATAATTTTCAATGAAATTTTGTCTGGATTTGTACATATACATTGAAACCGTCGCCCTGCCTTGCCTGGTATTGTTCTTGCCCTTTTAGTGATGTCTGCGTTTTGCGTTAAAATCTTACGTATCTTCTCCTGTTCTGAATCAGACCAAAAATTTCATTTCATTGTTAAGTGGCAAGCAAGCAATCAAGATTCATGGCATCGGCATGAGATGGACCACAGAAAATAAGGGAGTACAAATAAATAAACACACGGAAATCAGGAAAGGGCTACTATGGTAACCGAAGGCCGAAGGGGCAAGTATGGGTCACACGGAAATCAAGTTTTGGAGGGAGGGTACGAGGAAAACATTGCATTCGCATGGATTGGCCTCCCTTTGGGAGCGTCAAAGGTTCCGCCATGACTCACACATTCACGCCTATTTATTGTTCATGGCTGGTTTTTGCTCTTTTTCTCATATCTCTGTTGAAAAAAGAAAAACAAAACAGGGTCATCGTCATGGGTCATGATGACGGATGGATGCTTGTTAAACTATTTTAAAAATCTGTTTGATTATAAAGCAACAAAGCCCACCAGCACATGGCCAATGGCCATCTGCAAGCTCATGGTGTTCTGTTTTTACTTTCCCCTTCATCATGACTAGTGCCGATTTGCCAATTTTTCAGCGTCTGAAAGGTTTTCGATCATTGTAGGTGAGGTGAGTTCCTGGCTATGCCTAGTTTAGTTAAGTTGTTATAAATTTGGTTGAGGCTGGAGGCTTAATTTCATTTTTGGAAAATATTGGATTGAGTAACCGAAAGTATATGTTTGACCAGAAATGGATTGAATGCCCTCCATACCTTTGCAAATTTTCTTGCTTCAATTTAACAGTGATATTGCAATCTTCTAACAATATTTTGGATTTACATTGTTCTATATTTTACAATGTATTTTTATGATATATGAAATTTAATATTTTAAAAAACTAATATATTTAAATTTTCTCTATCACGTCCCCGGCTACGAACCCGTCCCCACTTTTCTTGAGGCACACGTACAAATTGGATTCTTTTGATGCATAGGTTGGAACTTACGCTTTACCTCAATCATGTGCTCACTGCTGATCACCCTGAAGTGGTAATTAGAATACTCCTGTGGTTTATCATGTTGGCAGGCTGCGTTGTGGCGATGGCCTGCATGTAAGCATTACCCTATGCTTTCTCCAGCGAAGCTGCCATGAATGAATGAGAAATGAAATAATGGCTTTGCTAATTGAATTATTCTAGTGGATCACCTTTTACTGAAACTCAGTGGGGAACTGATGGTGGTGTTGGTGATGAACATAAGGGGAATCGACGAAGCAATTTATAATAGTGTATAAAGCCATACATAGAGTAATACAGGCAATTGTTAAATCTAAGTCATGGTGACAGCATTTGTATAAAAGACAACCACATCCTCAATGTCAGGGCACATGTTTAAGAAGTAGAAAATTACAATGCTCCGTTGTCCATATTGGTCGTTGGATTATAATTTTAGGCAATTTAAAAAGAAATTAGGTTTAGAATTTTGGCCGACTTGAACTTTTGTTTAAAAAATAAATTAGATTTATAATCATTCTTGAAAACATGATTATGTAATATTCCCAACTATTTATACATGGGACCAACTCAACTTAAGAAGTTGCATCAACGAAGTTAAATAATCTTCTCTCATGGATCTCCATTAGCGCCAACCATAGTGGTTGAACTTTCAACTTAGTTTAGTTTCACGAGATGCACTTCACCCTTCTTTCATGCCTAAATACATACCAATAGGCACTCATCTCTTGTTTAAGATGCACAATGAGTGATTTGGACATGTCTAGTTTTCATTTCCATGAATAACGAGTTGTTTATTATATCACATTTTCTTTACAGCTAAATCTTTGTATTCTTCCTAAATCTCTTATGTTGCTTTGTTATCCTTGTGATCTTTGCATCACTAAGTGTTGTTATTAGTTGAATCTATAGGTATATTGAAAAAAAATCCTTTAACAAAATGAACTATGAGAAAGGTTGGTGTGACTACAACTGGCTTAATGGTTTTGAAGTCTTTTTTATCTTTCAACTAATTCTGAAAAATCTCCTTTCTAGGGTAGTGTTGATGTCAACACTCCCATGCTCGCATGGGGCCATGATTATCAACGTCTCCATTTCTCTCTCTTAATAACCACAATAAAAATCATGCAAGTAGTGAGAATTTAAAGTGTTGGGTGTTGGCCATTAATGGCAGTGGTAATGGACATTAGTGGCAAACATTTTGGAAGTTATGGCAATTATGATCATTAATGATGGTAATTACGATCATTAGTAGCAGATGTTTTGGAAGTTACGATGGTTATGGACATAAGTGGACACTTAATTGGAGAATGTCTGCATTATTACACAAGAAGTGATGGTAGTTTTTGTAGTCGTACATGAAACGTAGACATCATTATGGATGGTCGCAATGGCTATAAAATGGAGTCTAGGGAAGGGGCTCTTAGGAATGGAGGGAGTCCTAAACAAGCTCTGGCTATCAATTTGAAGGGGTAGCTTCATCTCTACTAAGTAGCCGTTTCCTCTTTTCTTTTCTTTTCTTTACAGGCTTCTAGTTGATCTTCAAGGAGGGTCCAATGTAAGAGCCAGTGGCTCAAAATTGGATCCTTGTAGATCATAGGAGCTTGTCTCAGTGGTGCAGATGTGGGTGGATGATCTTCCTCTCTACAACGGTGCACAAAAGGTGGCAGATGATAGTAGGCTTTAAGAACTATAGTTGCTGCCCTATGCGGACTAGAGTGGACAATCTCTTTCTCTCTCTCTCCCTCTCTCATAGCGATCATGGTCTTCCTGCCCAACAGTGGATACCATCAGCAGTCACAGATTAGTAGCATCAGCAGGACCAAGGAAAATTCAGTTCTTTTAATTATTTATTGTATTGAAGACAATTATTTAATTTAAATTCCAAATTTCTTTCTAGTTTATTATTTGAAAAAGGCCACGTAGCCCTCTCCAGTTAAGACTATTCCTAGGTTTCCGTACCCTTATAAGAGGCACCCTAGGCAAAAGTCTCCTAAAATGAGTTTTCTTTCCCAGTGTTGGTGCAACCAAAATTTATCCATCAACACCTTTTTGATGCTAGAAGGAGGGCCTTTCTCTCGCCTTTTGTTTATTAGCTTTTCTTGTCATTTTCCTAGCCATTGTTATCTTTTTTTCTGAAATATCTATTTTTTGTTCTTTTCTAGTCCCTATTCTATTTTTATTCCCTAAGAATTTCATTTTCCTTATTTCAAACTTGTTTTATTTAAAATTTTTGTTTTCAGCCATTGCCTTGAAAATTCTTTTTAAATAATTTTTGAGCCCTTTATTTCCTATTCTCAAAAGTTCATTTCTTGAAAACTTTTGGGTCTCATCACCCATTTTTCTTTAATTTTTTTGTTGTTTTTGTTTTTCTAAAATCCTTGTTTCCCAGTCCCATTTTTGAATTTGTGTTTTGGCAGTCATTACTTTAGTCCTGGGTTAGGTAAGGCGGTTTTATTTGATTATGCAATTTTAAGTTTATTTTTCTAAAATCTTGCATTTTATTGTTTTGCCTTTTAATTTTATAAGCATTGTAATTTTATACATTTATTTTTATTTTCAAAAAAATGTAGCATATTTTAGTTTTTTTCTTTATCAAAAAATTATTATTTCAATATTTTCTTTTCTTTTACACAATTTTATAGTTTTGTTTTATGAGTGAACTCTCCTCTACTTCTAACAGACCAATCACTCGTCTCTTTGCATTAAAGAAACAATAAGCCTCATGTTTTCAAGTTTTATTGCTAGGAGAGGTCGAATTAGGATGGCAGCCAATCAACCCCTAGCTCCCTTGGTCAGTAACCCCTTTAACTTTACTAACTACCACGACATCTCAAAGTCACTTTAGAACATAAATTTGTTCTACAACCCCATAAACCCTTCTAGTGATGCCCACCAACATATACAATGTTTTGAAACCTTACTAGGCATCTACAACATTGTCCAAAATGATGTGGCATGTAGGGTATTTGTGACAACTTTCAGAACCAAGGTAACCCAATGGTTTTTGATGCTCCCTAATGCCTCCATTAACTCATGGAAAGAGTTCAAAAGTAAGTTTTTAACTCACTTTGATAAATTCACAAGCCCTGCCATTGCATCTAGCAATTTCACCAACTTAAGAAAGCTACCTGGGGAAAATGTCAAGGATTACAACCTGAGATTCCTTCACTAATTGGCCTATGTGCCAAGTGAGATGTGTCCACAACCCAATGGCATCCTCAAATTTTATCTCTCTACCATAGACCCATTCTTTGCCTATGCCATCAAATCGGACCCCAACATAAGAGAAATACAAGGGGCAATGGTTAAAGCTATGGAGTTAGAATAAATTACCCTTATAAACAGCATTCAAACCCAGTTTGGAATGATGAACGTTAGCAATCCTATGGAACATAGTCCTCTGCCAACTTTCCCAATGAACAACACTATGTTCCAAACTTCTATTTCCCTTCAAATAACTCAACCTACAAATAGCTATTTTCAGGGTCCCACATTTTCTCCATTCCTACCATCTAACAATGGTTTGAATGAGGATCAATCGAAGGCCTTAATTCAGTTCATCATAAACCCAAATGAGGTATCTAATCCTATTGAACCCCCAACTCAAACACAAGATCAAATGACCTAGATATTAACCTCACTTCAAAAACTTTCCAACGAAGTAGTTAAACTAAAGCGAAGCAACAATAAGGCTTCTATACAACTAGAAAAGCCTAATTCATTAGTCAATGACAATTATTATCACCTCCATAACACTAGGCAACATTATGAAAAGAATTATCCCTAATTTTTAGCATTGTATGGTGACAACACCCAAGGTCAACAAAATGGAAAACCTCCTTTTATAGTCCTTAATGAACCTCATCAAATAGAAAACAAAGAGGTTTCCTCATTTGAGCAAGTTATGGTAAACAACCCCAACCCACCTAATGCTCGCTATCATAGACTTACTGACATTATGAACAACCTACAACAACAAACTAGGAATGACCCTTATACTCCTCCAAATAGGAGAGTTCCTAACAATGTAAACAACCAAATCGGGTCATCACAAGTAAATGCCCCACAACAAGTCAAAAGTATACCTAAGACTTATGATCTAGTTGAGGATTTGAAGAAAACCAAAGTTAACATCTCAATGTATGACCTTTTACAATTTAATGAAATGAAAGAGGCAGTTCAAGAGATAGTTCATACACCTGAAACTAGAAAAGATATAACCCCAACCCCTGAAAGGCAAGTTCACTTCACAGAAAGTCCTAACACATTATCGGTACAAACTGTAAACAATTCCATGATGAGCAAGAAAAAGCAACCGCCTTTCCTAACAACTCTAATTATTTTAGGAAAGAATGTTTATAATTATTTGATGGATTCTAGAGCAACTGTTAATGTCATGCCACTTGAGGTATGTAAGACTTTAGAAGCACAAATGATACCACAAATGAAAAATGTGACTCAACTCGATGGGTCCAATGTACCTATAGTAGGATCATTAAAACAAGTGAAAGTGCAACTTAAACAATACCCTACGTTCACATGTTACACTGATATCCTAGTAGTTGACATGTCACCTACCTATGGTGTGCTCCTATCTAGGACTTTTGGAGCCAAGTTTGGGGGCTTTATTATGTTAGATTTCTCAGAGCTATTAATCCCTATTAGAGTAAAATCTGAATACATGACTATACCTTGAGAACCCTTCAACAAACAAGTAGTTACAACCTTGGATCAAGAAAATCAATCTTTGGAAAATTGAAACACTAATCTTTATTTTGGGGTTATTGAGATTGAGCGCAATGAACATGTTGAAAATAACTATGTGAGTGAAATTAAAAAAATAAATCCTATCTCTCATGCAAATTGCACCCAATACTATCAAAGTTCTAGAGAAGGTGAAGAAATCTATGGGGACACCTTGCCTTATCAAAAACATGATGGATTTTGTCTGAGTAATCCACCACCTTTAGGGAAAGACAAAGTTATAAATAAGACCCTACCTTTTAAAACATTTGAAGGTGTGCTAAATTTTAATGACACATCCATGGAACATTCTCCTAGAAAGGCTATATTCGATGACCCACCAAGATCTAGACCTATCATTGAAACTTAGACCAAAGAAAAACTTTATAGAAAATGATCAAGCAAGTTAAGATTAGGTCTTGATTTTCGTAATATTAAGCATTAACAAATTGTTAAACAATGTCTTAACTGGAATTATGTTTTTGAAGTCTTTAAGATCAGAGACCTAGTCTTAGAGAAAGGTATAACATTTGACCAAGCAAATATTCAAGGTAAGTTATCTCCTATTTGGTCAAGCCCATTTGGAGTTAAAGACGCCATTGGCCCCAATGTGTACAAGGTTATTGATGTGCAAGGACATAAGTTAACTAGAAATTTTAATGCATTCCATCCAAAGCATTTCTACTCAGATGCCTCATGTGAACCCTAGTAGATTCTTAGTTGCATGTTTTCTTCATCTTTGTCATGCATTTCATTTGTATATAGTCACATTTGCATATTTTCTTACACTTCCATCATTTCTTTCTTGGCATATTGTTTTGATTTTTTCTTTGCATATGATTTTAATAATCATTATAGTTTTTTGAGTTACTGGGCATTGGGTCATCAAAGCACCATTGAGAATAATGTTAGTATAATGCTTTTTATAATATTTCTTATTACTATTACATAAAATCTCTTTTATACTATATATTTCAATAATTCTTTGATTCTCCCTAGTCTTTTTCAAGGTTTTAGTTTCTATAGTTATGTTGGATTATGGAGAAGGAGATTTATGTTAACTTATCATGTAATCATCATGATCATGTGAGTGCAGGATAGCTGATGTTGGAGAGTGGTTAACCATAATCACTAGGTGACTTTGGAAAATCCCATTTCCCCTCTCATAAGCCCTAGCCCTCAAGTGTGATGATCCATAGTTACCTTGTTAACAACATAGTAAAGTGTGTTCATCTCCACTTGAGAACCCTTAGCCACCCAGGAGACTTGCTATGATGCTATCAAATTGTAATTAAAGGCACATACACAAGGGTTGTACTACACCATGGGCAAAGTTTCTTCAAAAAGAAAAAAAAAAGAAAGGAATGAGAACCGTGTTCATTAGCAGTGTAGCTAATCGACCAGACTCATGTTGGAATTCCTACCTTAAGAATGAAGTACACCATGGGAAAAGTTTCCTCAAAAGAAAAAAAAAGAAATGAGGACCATGTTTATTGGTAGTGTAATAAGTTCTTAAGTGTGATGGGGTTTGATAGCTATCCTCACCCTAACCTCCATTTTCCTTTTAAACCTATTTTCCAAAAAAAACAAAAAATGTTCCAAGGAAAAATCCGAAAGTTGTGACTAGTCACAATATAATATGAGCCTATCCTCCTCATTAAGTTTAGTATGGATCTTGTGCTCAAAGTAGTCCACATGCTATTGGATTTTACTTTGTAAGAATACTAGGAAAGAAATCATAATTTATTTTAATTATATATAGATATATGTAGTTAAAATAATAAAATTATATAGTTAGAGTTTAATTAAATAAGATGGTGTGGTTTGGGTGGCCCACATCTAGTTTTCTTTTGATTATTTGGTTATTTTAATCATATTTAAATTAATATAGTTTAATTTGAAGTTTCCATTTGCTTATTTTGTGATGTTTGTGATTCTCTACATATTGCATCTCCTTATAAAAATTTCTATGGTCTTATTCCTTGCACTTGCATGCAATTAAAATTTTTGGGGCTAATTGTTGATGTCAACACTCCCATGCTTGCATGGGGCCATGATTATCAACATCCCTATTTCTCTCTCTTAATAACCACAATAAAAATCATGCAAGTAGTGGAAATTTAGACTATCAAGTGGTGGTCATTAATGGTAGCAATTACAGACATTGGTGGCAAATATTTTGAAAGTTATGGCAATTACAGTCATTAATGATGGCGATTACAATCATTAGTAGTAGATATTTTGGAAGTTCTGATGGTTATGGACATAAGTGGGCACTCAATTGAAGAATGTGGGCATTATTACGTAAGAAGTGGTGGTGGTTTTTGGAGCAGTACATGAAACGTAGACATCATTATGGATGGTCGCAGCGGCTATAAAATGGAGTCTAGGGGAGGGGCTCTTAGGAATGGAGGGAGTCCTAAATAGGCTCTAGCTATCAATCTAAAGGGGTAGTTTCTTCTCCACTAAGCAACAGTTTCCTCTTTTCTTTTCTTTACAGGCTTCTAGTTGATCTTTGAAGAGGGTCCAAGGTACGAACCAACGGCTCAAAATCAGATTCTTGTAGATGGCAGAAGCTTGTCTCGGTGGCACAAACATGGGTGGATGATCTTCCTCTCTGCAGCGGTGCACAAAAGGTGGTAGACAGTAGTAGGCTTTAAGAACTGCAGTTGCTACCTTGTGTGGACTATACTGGGTAGTCTCTCTCTCTCTCACTCTCTCTCTCATGGTGATCATGGTCTTCCTACCTAGTAGTGGATACCATCAATAGTCACGAACCAACAACATTACTAGGACTAGGGAAAATTCAATTTTTTAATTATCTATTGTATTGAAGATAATTATTTAATTTAAATTCCAAATTTCTTTCTAGTTTATTATTTTCAAAAGGCTACGTAGCTCTCTCCAGCTGAGACTATTCTTGGGTTTCTGTAACTATACGGGAGGCGCCCTAGGCAATAGTCTCCTAAAATGAGTTTTCTTTCCTGGTGTTGGTGTGACCAAAATTTATGCATCAATAGGTAGGAAACGAATTGAAGGACTTCTTCATTTTAAGGATATCATTTGGACTTTTCACCTTCTACTCAAGGCTTCTTTTAGTCCAAAATAGTTGTTTGGAATAAAGGCACATTTTATAATGATGTTCATCATATGTCGATTGCTTTATCTATGTGAAGTTAAATATCATCAAATGTAAATGAAGAGAAAAATCAATAAATCAATAAATATAAAAAAACATTTTAGTTATTACCAACACAAAATGCATACCTAAGGATCCCACTAAGAACAAGCCATGTATGGAGTGGTAGTTTAAGAATTTTATTTGCACGTAAAGATATTATTATAGGTTCAAAAGAACCTAGTCTAATGAATAAGACTAACTAGTAAAAATTTCCATGGAAGGAAATCATGTATACAAAAGTACAAGAAATAAAGTAATTGTTGATTTTGACTCACAAGTGATTAATATAAACTCAAGAATTATAAAAAACTTGACCAATTAATATCCATAATAAAATTCTAGTAAAATTAGAGTTACCCATGATTGGTAAAACCAAACATTGATAGCTTATATGTAAGGTAAGTTGCATTGACTTTCTTTTTCTAATTCATTCTTTCTTCCTTGTACATATTCATAAAAGAATATAGCTTCATGTACAAACCTTAATAGGCTTCTCTTTCTTGGTAAGACTAGACAAAATTATTTTTATTTTGATAAGAAGAAAAAGGATTACAAATATAGAAACCTTTTTTTAGAACTTCAAAAGGTTGTTTGAGTAAATATTCTCTTTCCCTCTTTGTTCTTTTTTTCCCTATTAGTCTACTTACTATGCTAATTCTTCTTAACTAATCCATAAGTAGAGTGCTTTGGTTTCAATATTACCTTAGGCAAGTAATGAGAAAATTAGTTAATGCTAAAGAAGTGGGAGGTATATGGGTGGGAAATTCTTTCTCTAATTTACCCCTTATATGTACCATTATTCCTTAAGGTAGTCTCAATAATAGAAGAGTTTCTTCTATAAGTACCTTAACTCCAACTCTAATTAGCCTACGTGATATCAAAATTCTAGTTCTTATTCTTATTAACAATACAATTATTAAAGACATCCTTGTCATTGTTAGTTGGATTGTTCACAAGTCGAAAGGAGAAATTTAAATGCTTCATCAACTACAGGCTCATGTTTAAACTTTACATGTCTAATATAATGTAAAAAAAAATCTTTAACATGTAAAGCATTTTGAAATGCAAATTCATTAATAAGTTTGAATGAGTTTATAGTTGAGGAATTTCCTTGTATCATTCTATTCAAGAGGATAGTCTTGAAACATTAAAAAATTTTGAGAAAATTCCTAGAGAATTTAAAGCTTTCTACTCTCAATGAATGTTGCGCAAAGAAAAGAAGGATCTTTCTATATTTTTATTTATATGTTTGTGTGTGTATGTGTATATATGCACTCAACCCTAAAATTCACATAGTTGTATATTACTACCTATAAGAAGAAGATCAAATTACTAGAATGTAACAAGCTTGCGTAATGAATAAAGCTTATGAATTAGGATTCTTCCTTCAAGCGCTTCTCTTTTGTTAATAAAATATCAAGGTATATAGATGTATCTATATCTTCATGTATGTAACATTAAAATTAAAGTCAACTTAATCCTCTTCAAGTAATTGTTAAGGAGAGACAATAAAATATATCAAATGTAAATTTATGACTAGATCCAAAGCAACTTTTTGTATTGCTCATTTCATAATCAATATGTAATAACCTTTTTAATATTTATGATATTCCATATGTTTTAGATATAACACATCCTTTCACATTGCTATATAGATCCACCCTTTATGTATATATCTATAGTATGTAATTTCCTCGTGGGTTTAATGAGATTTAAACCATTGAATTAGAAAGTGAGATTGCTAAGTTATAGAACACAAGATCTATTAGTAACAAGTTAGTAACACATTGTTATAGACTATGTCAAAGCTTGGGAAAGTATGGTGATTTTCTTCAACATCTTAATGTTAGTTATAAAGATTATATTACTCTTATTAAATGTGTAAACAAACTACTTTATCTTTATAAGGCAGCTCCATGATCCTTTCCTTGCTCTTGTTTATTCTCTTGGATGTTTTGAGTCTTTAAAATTTTTTAATGTAATGTTGTTCTTATGGGTATACTAAACCTTTGTAAAATTTAACAAAATTTTCTTTACTTCACATATTTTGGCTTTGTAAAATTGTTAGATTTTCCAATACTAATTGTGATACCTTTTTTTTTTTGAAATGTTAGGTAAAATGTAAATGCATCTTGAATAATTTAATTTACATTAAGTAAGGTATAGAAATGAATATTCATCTTGCACTAGAATTAAAAAGCAGTGGGAAACTACTTTCTAGAATTTGAAAAGTGAAGAAGAGTTTTGAAATAGTATTTTTACAAGTTGTCTTCTTAAAGAAGAGGTTTGAAAGGAATATCACATCATAATTAACATGTATTTATTTGCATAAGCTAAATGCACTTACTTCCATTTATGAATGAGGACATTGTAATCTTGTTAAAATTAATTTTTAACTATAGGCTTTAATTCTTCTTAGGTTACCTATTATTCTTCATCTCACATTTCAATTTTCTTGATTAGATCTCTTTTAATTTTTTTGTTTATTTTTCACACTTTATAACTCAACTTTAGTAGCATTTAGATTGATTCATTTTCCTTTAACATGGCTTTTTAATCAACAATGTTTCTATGGTTGACCTACTAGAATTTCTTAAATTCTTTTACAAGGTTTCTATATTTAAGAATTTTCTCATCTTCTAACTCTAATTATTCATTATTGTAGGAAGAAAATTCTCAAAACAAGGGGCATTTTATGGATTCCTTATCATCATCATGTTATTAATTATTAGGTGATTCAATATTAACATATTTTTTTTTACTTATTAACCTTATTTTCCTTTCATCATCAACAACATCAAGAGTGATCAAATATATTATCTTCTTTTTATTTAGTTATTTTGGTTTTACATGATTTTATTTAGGGAATTTTAAGGTTAAATTTTCTACATATTCATAAATGAAACATTTAATTTGTTCATAATTTTGTCAAATGGATTTCTTAATCACTTCTTTTTCAAATTTCAAGATAAGAGACCTTGCTCTATATATTTTTGCTTTTTCAAAAGTTTTCTAGCAAAGAAATATAGCATCATCTCCTTTGTCATTTAAAATAAGATTCAATTATAAAGTAGTAGCTTTGAGAAATTTTTTTCTAAAATGGATTGCAACATTTTGAAACTTATTCTCTAAAAAATTAACTCATCGGTAATGGTTGTTGCTCTAAGTTACCACTAGTTTCTTTGGGGAGGAGAAAGCAATGTTCTATTTAATATTTGTAATACAAGTTATACCTAATCATGTGAAAAGGTACAATGCCTATGTGTACTCAAAGTTAAAGCCTATTAAGCATTCTAACCAAGATAAAAAATTTATCCCTTCTAAGTTATTTTATCCTAGTTGAGAAATCTCATTGAATTTTTTATAGCAAAAAAGGGAATTTTCATAAATTACTCATTATTAGTGAAGGGAATTAGTGCTTCTATTGTGACATATAGAGGGCAATAATAATAATAATAATAATATTTATACATGGATGTCATGTTATGTTGGTATGTGTAGTAATAAAATTTAGTGCATGGAGATAGTTATGTTGGTGAAATTTGGGGCATAGTCCTAGTGCACAGGATCGTATGGATGTGTATGTTGTATGATATAAATAATAATGATTGTCAATGGTTTTTATTAGTGATTTAGTTGTTGGTTTTACAGTAAATTTTATTATGAATACTTTGGACATAGCATACTATAAATCTCATTGAAATTTTCTATAGCAAAAAAGGGCATTTTCAAAAATTACTCATTATTATGATATATAGAGGACAATACTATATATATATATATAGATGTCATGTTGTGTTGATATGTCTACTAATAAAATTTAGTGCATGGTGCCAGCTATGTTGGGAAAATTTGGGGCATAGTCCCAATGCAAAGGATTGTATGGATGTGTATGTTGTATGATAAAAATAATAATGATAGTCAATAGTTTTTATTAGTGATTTAGTTGTTGGTTTTATAGTAAATTTTATTATGAATACTTTGGACATAGCATCCTTGTTATTTTATAGTTTTGACATGAATATAATGCCAAATGCCTACACTTCTTTAGACATTCATCAGTAAGTTTACATCAGTTGTGAGGTGACAAGCATCAAGCTTTAAGAGATATGGAACAATACATGAAATTTGCAAAATTTTTCTAAGTATGAGCCAAGTGACATTAATGCTAGCACCAACATCATAAAATCACTATGTTACCACATAAGCATAATCTATCTTAGTCAAATCTACATTAATGTCATCAATATGCACTTCAACTTCCAGCTTCCAAAAGCAAACTCCAATCAACTTTAGTTGACTTTGGAATCCAAATGAAAATTCTTAGCCATATATATATATACATATTATATTTTAACATGAATTTTATGTTTATTTCTTAATATTCAAGAGCACTTTTTGAATTTTAAGAAATCCAAAGGATGAATACCTACATCACCACTGTGCTCCTTGGTCACCCTAGCATTCCCACTAGTCTATGAGCTCTATCCTAATGTCTAAGTTACTAAAAGCACATACAAACACATTAATACTAATGTTAGTTTCATTTTATCAATGTCCCCTATCCTAGTATCCTAGTGTTAGCCATTTTTAGTGCTAGCATCACCTACAACATAGTTCATGAAAATAGCCTCATTTTAACATCAAATCAACTTCAATTAGTATCAAAGGATTTTCCATCCATATTTATACCAATTAGATGTTAAAGTCCAATACTAAAACCATTACTTTACATATATAAGTTTCTCTTGCTAGTTTTATTCTATAATCTATATTCTCCTATCATTTTAGCACTTGGCCCTTCTTATGAGGCAAACTCTATTAATTTATTAAATCAAGCATTTTCATTCCCTAGAAAGAGAACTTAAACCCTTTCACACACATATAGTTTCCCATTTTCATACTAGTTTTATGATTTTTTACTCATTTAGATTACTTTGAGTTTATTTCACATTGTTCATGTTACTTTAGTTTTTTAAAAATTACTTTTGATATTACTCAATCATTTTCTTATCGATCCTAGGTTGGAGGATAAGCTAAGACCATATTTGATTGGAGTTTCATGTCCCTTCATTTCATTATCATTAATATATCAAGGGTTGCATCATTCTAAAGAAAATTTATGACCACAAATTAGATACTTGACATCTAATTCATGGATATGTTCTCATAAGATTATGAAAGAATAATTCTACAAGAACATTTTTTGGTGCTAAAAGAAGGGCCAATAGGTTTTTTGGTGTTTTGAAGCCTTTCTACCTAGAAGCCCATACATCTAGTCCAATATATATATTTTTCATATTTTCATCATTCTTAATCATCTTTGAATTTTTATTTATACTTGATTCTCTTTCTAAATTTGTGTAAAAAATGTTTTAATATCATTTTTGGATAAAAAATCAACTCCTCTCACAGCTTCTAGGTTTGTAGACTAATGGAGATGTAGAAACCCTAGGCATTCATAGCACTTATGATCAAACATAATTATAATATGGTATGCACTAAACAAAAGCTCAACAGTGACCTTTCCAAGGTTGAATTATGAGAAATGGATAAACATTAAGCTACTAATAACATGCAGCCCTTTCTTCTAGATCCAAGTCATCCAATGCAGCAAGATCAACATGAACAAATAATACTTGCTAAATATCTACTCATTGGAGATGAGATTCAAGTAATTTCTAGTGCCCAAGTGCAACACAGGGATGTTGCAATTAATCATCTCATAGGGGAGCTCAACATCAACTTTAGTCAAAGCTACTAGTTCTAGGATCAACATTGTGAAAGTTGTGGTGGCATTAACATTCATGACGATAATTAGGATGAGAATTCTCATGTATCATTATCTATAGATCTTTGCCATTAGCTGACTACACAACCACAAAGCCAAACCTTAGAGTATGTTAATCTCATCAATTCTACTAATCTATTTTCCATGCATATTTTCTAGACTACTAGTCCTATCTTACTTATTTCTACTAATCCAACTATTATTGCCCCATTTAGAATTATCCTTTCTCTAATACAAAACTTGTTTCCAAGCACAAATAGTGTCAATTTAGCATCTCATGCTCAAGTTTAAAATCCTAATACCTTGCTAAATTTGTTCTATCCTCTGTCGCTTAATCCACTAGTCTAACAACCACAGGTTTCACTTCCATTCCTTCTACCTTTCCAACATATGTCTCGATATAGTATCTTGTAACATGTCTCCATGCCTACTATTGCACCTTCCTAGCTAAACTTTCTTGCCCATAATTCCATTTTAAATAACCCCTTTCTCTCATTTATCCTTGATGTTTCACTTAACTTAATACTTCTACTATAAGACATATCATCTAGATTATAGGCCAATGAGAATCAAACACAAAAAACCATAGTGCTATATGGTGGAAGTCCTATTATTTCTATTTTTCATCTCCTTGTTGACCTCATTAGCTCCATGATTCTACCTATCCAAGTTACGAAGAAAGTCTCATTACCTAAATTTATCAGCTATAATGTGGAAACTAATTTAACAAACCATGTTATCAACTTCCTAAATAAGTGCATGTTGTTGGAAAGATACCCTTAAACTATTCTACATAGCTTTTAAATATTATTAATACATAAAATGCTTGAATGGTATAAAGTCCTTCCCCATGAATCCATCACCTCCTTTAAGTAACTCTTCATGACCTTTGTGGAGATGTTCAAATATAATATTAGTAGGAGTGGCACATTGTAAAAACTATTAGTCATTAAGAAGGCATCCACCAAATCCATTTTCAAGTTCATCTCTTAATAGACTTTAGTAATAATGAATCTCATCCATCCCTTTCATGATGATCAACTATTGAATACTTCTAAGAGTTCTATTAATGATTATATTAGAGACAAGTTAGTTTACCCTAAACCACTTAGCCTCCATGGTGCCATCACATTATGAAAGCATATTGATGAGTTGATGATCCAACACAATGATCCCAAATAAGTTAACTTTTGTAACAAGGTAGCAGGTAAGGAGAAAGTATCCAATAATGTAAATCAAAAAGTTACATTATTGAATCAAACCTCATTAGGTTCATCATCAAACAACTAAGGACACAAAAATGGTAATTTCAAATCCAATGGTATTGGACAAAGCTCATCAAATAGAGGTCAACAAAGAAGACCATCTAAGGATAGGTCAAAGTATCACTAGTTTCTTATGATCTACACATAGTTATACAACATGCTACTTAAGGAGGAGTACATCTCCCCAAAAGAAATCTCAAAATAAAAAAGGACATAATTCAATTCTATAGGATTTAATTATTGATCCTTCCTAATGGATGGAAGGAGATCCACCTATCCTAAAATGGTAATATCCTAACAAATTTTGTTATTATCATCAAGTTTTAGGACATGATACTAATAACTATACTACTCTTAAAGATGATATCCAAATAATGGTATAGAATGGAGAGATTATTTTTAACATGTTGGTGTAGNAAATAATGGTATAGAATGGAGAGATTATTTTTAACATGTTGGTGTATCTAAGAAACCAAAACATGTAGATATTGCAAGGTCCATTAAATAATAATTCAAGGACAATCTCTACTTTTCGCATGAAGTCCAAATTTTACTATTCCAAGACCTCTCTCATTGTTCGACATAACTAAGTTGAAGGGAGGAGATTTGGAAAATAGAGTGCACTTATTCTTGATCAGAGGTGTTAGTGTTGTTGTTCATTACTTGGGATTCCAAACACGGTTTGCATTGTTGAACATTGATTAACATGTGCTTGTGAGGGCTTGTAGGGTGGTAAATTGTCATCGCCCAAGAACAAAAGATTGACTGAATAATGTAAGGTCCTTTCCACAATGTCTTAAACTTAGTTCATTGTAACACATGCATGAGGTTCCAATAAAGAATCTTATCTCTGGGTTAGAATGTAACTTTCCTTATTCATGCATTGTGACATTGCTTATTGTATGTATTGTATAGTTCATTCATTATTAGGGCTACTCATTGGTTTTCATCTAGGACATTGAGTATTATACGATGTTCTTTCATCTAGCACATCCAGTAGTTGTGAGTGTACAAATTTTGGCTCGGATTAGAAGTTTAGGTAAATTTCCACATACTAACTCACAAAAAGTCTAACTTATTGGAAGTTTTCATGTTGAGTGATATGCCCAAAGGACATTGTTGAGTTTGGTGCTCAAATCATTTCTATATTTACTGATGGTTCATACTAAGACTCTTGTGATCTTCCTATTGGTAACCTCAACTTAATTATTTTCTTAGGGGGTAATAAAAGGGTGGAATTTTATGTTGCATCTTGAAGAGCTGCATTAATTTGTGAAAAGTAGATCCTAGGAAATATGTCTCATTATCCAAAATTAGTGCTCTAGGCATATCAAAATTGTTTACCACCTAATTTTGTACGAATTAAACTACAATGGTACATGTATAGTTAGATGTAGTTGCAACTTTAGCACACTTAATATAGTAGTAAAAAAAAACTATAATGTAGGCCTTTCCATTAGACATGGAAGTGATGCATCCCTTGAAGCTGATACCCTAAAGGCCAAAAGGCTCCAATGATTGGATCCACTATTATGTCACTTCTAGTTGGATGGTAATTACTCCATATCACTAACACCTTTTGATGAAACACATTTTTTCATCAACTCCAACATCAGGTATCTAATGTCAGAGCCTTAACATTTGATGAATTGCTATTTTTTGTCTGCTCCGACATTGAGTATGCAACGTCAGGTATCTGATGTCATGGGGTATACACTAGCCTATAAATATAGTGTTTGGGCTCTTGATTTGAATCAATTTCAATAGTTTTTGCATGATTTTTTCATAGTTCTGTCAATATAGTAGCCACATTCTTGCAGTTTTATTTCGTAATCTTAGAGAATAGTCAGTGAGTGCCCACAGAGTGGATCTAAATTAGTTGTACAAAGTCTTATTTCATTGGTAATGTACTTGGAAATATTCCATGACCTATAATAAGATCAAGATTGATTCTTATTGATTACAGCACTTTGACTTAGATTAGATTTACTTTCCCTGTAATTTACTTTTCATGTACTTAGTTAATATTTACATTTTCATGCATGTTAATTAATTAGGCACATAAGTACGATCACTTAAAGCATGCGTATGACTCTTCGTAATCCTAGCAACACTTAACATTTGGTAACCCAGTAGCATTATATGTATTCAGGATGTGCATGGGTAGAGGGATCAGATACTTATGTTAGGGTAGTTGATTATTAATTAGTAATTAGATTAGTTGAATTGATTATAAATTGAGTTTCAACCTATTGTCAATTGTAGAATAATAAAATATAAAATAATAAAAATCATATGCCTCACTCTAGACTAAATCATACGTGACAAAGCTACCACTAGTCCAAGTGGGAAGACAACAAACTATGATCAAGGCATAATGATCTAGATGCCACAACTAGTCCCATCCATGGAATTCGATTGGATCATGCGTGAACAATTGTGATTCGTATGGTTGGGTATAAGGATACCTCATTGCTCATCATTGGAACCATTGCTAGGGATGGTGCTAGTTATCTAGATTAGTTATATTATACATGATTACTATAAAGGTATTAAGGATCTATCTTTTAGGAAAGATTAATATTTTAAGTCACACACATTATTAGAGAAAACCATGTCTTCTTCACACAGGATCCATAATGCATTTTATCATGAGAACACTCATAAGAGAAATGATAGGATATATACTAAAGAAAATTGGAGTGAACAACATCAAATAGGTGTTTCCTATGCTCATTTAGACTCTTACTATACCCAAAGACTACATTCAACTAGTGCGAAAAATCCTAGAGGAGATGGGAAAAGTCCTAGAAGAAGGAGGGCCTCAAGGCTTAGGAACTCCTCTAAACTTAGAAAAGATAAATCATGGGACCATGGGGAGAACTATAGAAGCCATGGTGATTCTCCCAATTTCTCATCTTCTTCTTCCTTTTCAACGTTTATTTCTAGCGAAGATGAACATAGGTATAGAGATAAAGCTCCACTACAGGGACAAGATAAAGATAGAAATTGAACCCAAGGGCAAAATCAATGACATCACAATGAGCATAGACAAGATAATCACAATCAAATGAATAGAAATATAAATTTTTATCACAACATGTTTGATGATGATGAACCCTTGTTGGCCACTAAGAGCCTAATGGAGATCATGGAGGTAGTTAAGATACCTCATAGGCATCGTAGGGATAGTCGCCTACCTAGTCTTGATATAAACAATATCCCTAAATTTGGAGGAGGCTATGATTTAGATCCACAACATCATCTACAAGCCTTCCATGATGCATGTGCCTTATACAACATTGAAAGTAGGTGGCAAAAGCTTAAGCTCTTTCCTAGGACATTAATCGACAAATTCGACGTGTGGTATCAATTGTTGGAAGAAAGTTCCATTTGCCAATGGTCCACAATGTTGGAACTTTTCAATGAAAAATACTAAACCTATGTGCCAAGAGTGGAAGTAAGAAGATCATGAACCCTTGGATGTGGCCTTGGATAGATACTATTCGCTACTACATAGATGCCTAGGCCATGGTTTCTCTAAGGAAAGGAAACTTTTCCACATCATAGATGGGATTTGTAATGAAACAAGGGAGACCCTTGACATATATAATTTAGATAAATTATACAAGCTATGAACCCATCAGATCAAAGGGTTAATCAAGTGTGTGACAAAAGAAGAAGGAGAGCTATGTAGATGAGAGAATGTAGAGGAAAATAACTGGGACCCAAATCTGCAAAAGAAAAGCATCCATATCTATGATAAGGAAAAAGAGGTAGCTCTCGATGAGGTGATTTTACAATGGCCCTTGCCAATACAAAATTCTATTGTTGAGATTAAAGAAAAGTTGGATAAGATGTCAGAATCAATGAATGAGAAAGGTAAAACTTGCGAAGAAATCGTAGAGGAGAGAGTAGTGCAAAAAGAATCAAGTGATGAAAACAAAAGGAGGAAAAATAACCAAGAAATAGCTAGGAACACTTTTTAGCAAGAAGGGGAGCTGGCCGTAGAAGAAGAGGCTATAGACTCAACCATTGAAGAGGATGGTGGATGTGACATTTACCTATATGAGCATCCAAATGGCCATTGCCTAGTCTTGTTGCATCTACAAGAGTATTGGGGTAGTGCAGTAAATCAAAATTTTTTACAGAAGTACATGCATAGGAGATTTTCTATTCTATGCAATAATTTTAGACAATCCCAAAACCAACTGTACTTTCCTGAGAGGATTTATTACTAGCCTCAACATTGGCATCAACCGTAGTGGAAATGACCATAGTCATGGAGGTCATCACCAAACTAGCCATATCCTTCCTACCAATCGAACCCACTTGAATATTATGTTCAACACCATGTTTCACCAAGTGGTTCTACTCCCTCTACCTCAAATCACTACTACCACTCTCCCAAATATCAACAGTCCACAACATCTTCTATGAGATGACCACCTCACACCTCTCACCCTACATCATATCCTAAATATTCTCATACTCACCTCCATCATATGTCACCTCCAATAACAGAGGAAGGTTCAACATCACAACATCAACAAGAGAATGCCACTTGTGTTGTAAACATACATGTAAATGACAAAATGCTAGTAGATCTCAACCAAAGACTTGGAAATGGCCCTTCTGGAGGAAAGGTTGTAAGCCGAAGCAAAACACTTATGGACCTACTACATCACTTGAAATAGCACAAGGATAATTTAATGCAACTACCTTCTTCATAAAAATGATGTCTCTTGATCATACATAAAAGCCAATAACCATCACCACTCCAACACAAGACATAAACGATAAACCTATCATTGTGGAGAGACAAAAGAATTCATGCATCACCAATAATGATAAAGGATGCAATTGTGGGTTAAAAGGTTAAAATATTAACACAACCCCTATACCAACCCACCATAAAGCTCAAGAGTAAGTGTGTGAGAAAGAGCCAATCTACAAAGTAGCCACTAAACCAAAAGATACCTAGTGGCTTGAAAATGAGAATATAAAAGTGTCTCAAAGATGTATGGAAGTAACTGATTTACTTATCAGTTCTAGAATTTTTTGATTCTTCATATGTTTTTCATTTCTTAATATTTTTCTTTTCTTTATATTTTTCTCTTTTCTTGAGTCATTCTCTTTATGTTTTATGAATGTATTTTATGTTTTCATTAATAAAATTGCCAATTCATGATGCAAAAGTCAATGCTATGTGTTGGGTTTTTTGTGCTATGCTATCAAGATGATTGAGTAAGTAATTGTGTAAACTAGTAAGACCACCTCATCCATCCCTCTAGTTCTCTGAGAAAAAGGTATTTTTCATGGAAAAAATTTGGTTCTTCTTTTATGAAACTAAAATTAATCAATGATCATTATACCTTAAAGAAAGAGGAAAAGATCAAGTGGGAATGGCAAAGGATGTGACATTAAGGGGACTTGTTGGTTTCTTCTTGTCTTCCTTCATGTGGTTTATGAATCCTCTTGGAATGTATCATCACTCCCCCATCAACCAATAAAAAGGAAGCTCTATCTTTGCATGGTGTGCTTCCCATCCAAAAATAAAAAATAAAAAACACAAACAACAAAACAAAGAGAAAAAAAACTAATGGAAATTCAAAGCACACCCCTTAGACACAATAACAAGCTACAAGCATTGGTTATGAGGCTAGAAAGACATGTTACCCATGCCTAAAGGTGCCCCTGTAACTAAGGCCCTTCCTTCCTTCTCTTTTCTTCTCTTTTTGGAGTAATGACTGTTCTTTGTGGTGGTTATGGACTCATGGTGGTTGGCAAGAAGGAACACATCAATGTGAGGTTGCTGTTTATGGTATGGACTTGGTTTGAACTTGGACATATAGGTATGTTGATCATTTTAATCACACTTATCACAAGAACCTATTGTGGACATGGTCAAGTACCTTACATCCCGATCTCTGCAATCCTTTCTCATTTCATTAATCACCTCACTGCTGCATGCAATTATGAGACTTTTGGTGTAAGATCTATTGGATAAAGAGTAATTAAAAAAATTTTAGAATAAGGTTTAAATTGAACAAATATAATAAGTTAATTATAAGAAAATAATTTATTTATGATACTGGAATTTTTTATTCAAGTTATTTAAGTTTAGGTTTAGTTATAGATGATGAAGAAAACATACTATCTCTTTCATCAATAATTGTCCACCTAGCCAAGTGTGTTATCTACCATGTTCAATCCATATTATTATTTTTATAAAAAAAAGAAAAATAAAAAAAGATCATTCTTGCTATTGTAATGGAAACTTTCAAGTGCAATGGGATCACTGAAAAAAAAAAGCATAAGACATTATTATCAAAACTATCACCACTTATACGTTAAAAGTAAACTTGCTTTCATCTTATTATATATTTTCAAATTTTCATGCAAATCTAGACACTAAAAAAAATCTAATATCAACTTAGCACATAGATTAGGTTAAGTGTTTTCTCATTTAATGTTAATAATTCTTACTAACATTTATTTTTAAGTACTTCAATATTTTTTCATGAAAATTAAATAATTGGAATGGCTTTCATAATGGTTGGGATGAGATGATTTTAATAATTTGTTCTAAAAACTCTAAAGTCTTGTTGGATAAGGAGTAATTAAACATCCTCTAGAATAAGGTTCAAATTGAACAAATAAAAAAAATTATTTAAATAATAGAATTTTCTCTTCAAACTCATTATGTTTAGGTGTAGATGATGAGAAAAACATGTTCTTTGTCTTTCATCAGTAATTATCCACTTACTCAAGTTTGTTCTCTATCTTGTCCAATGTTGAATTTTAGAATGAGTGGAAAAGATCTTTATGAAAAGTATCAACAATTGTAATTCAATTCATAGTATTAACTATTATCAAAATTGAGATAAATTTCCTTGATATAAAATTTCTTATGTAGTTGTATCTTCTAACCTTTTAGTTATAACAGATTATTGAATTTGTTAT